>OX451217.1:58539200-58569326 GCA_949628195.1 Phasia obesa | reverse complement strand
TGAAGGAACAATAAATATAAGGTGGTAAATAGTAAAAGTAAAAATATTCAACAAGAGGGAAGCTTAAGCTAGTGGTAGACTTCGTTCTCACCAACTGACGATTGATAATTGAATATAAGTTTTGTCGTATTCCTTTATCTGGGTTTGATTGGTTAAATAGATGATGCTTAAAGCTAAAACACTACCCTAAGTAGATTAGATACAATAGTGATGATGAGGACGTGGCTGTCTAGAAAATGTGCATTCCGCTCGTACTGGTGTCTATAAATAAAATTTTCCCAATTTTTCTTTAATATTATCACTTAATTTGATTAATTCTTTCTTAGAGAGAATAAAAACGAACTTAAGCTTGATTATAAAATTTCATTGTATGTAATACATAAACAGATCGACCAATAATAATTAAAATTTTTAAAATGGAAAAAAAGTATCCTATATGTGGGATTGGGGCCTGAAGGTAAGACCAGATCTGGCAGACAATACTAATGTCTTCATTGTTAGAATAGTAGAAAGAGATAAATATAGAGTTTTTGTTGACACAGAACTTTCAAATTTGCAATATAAGTTTAGGTTAAAATTGTTAAATTGTGAAGTAGTGATGTCGTGAAGTAGAAAAGTAAATTTTAAAATTAATTAAATATAAATTGTATAAACTTCATTTATACAAAATAAATATTCTCTTTTTTATATAAATTATAACATAATGAATTTGAAATATAAAAGAAACCTTATTTGTATTAACTTTTAAATTAAGAATTCCGTTAAATGTAGGTTTCAACTGTTATATTGAAATAAGTTAACGAACAAAATATCGCCAAAAAAAGCGTAAGTTGAAACACTGCAATGAATGCGTTTAATAATTTATGTCCACTTTAGTTTTCCTGGCAACTAAATTGTAAAAAAAGCTTACTTACCTTTTTGATTGTCACCCTCACAGTTCAAACTTTAAGAAATTTTTAATTTTTAATCAATTCTTTTAATTGTAAAACTTACCTGAAAGTGTTAATAAATCAATCAATATACATATCTGAAGCGAAGAAACTTACCTGTTATTAATTTGTCTGAAGAAGAAAAACCTACATACTTAACAACGATCTAAAAGGAAATTATAAATACCAATTCATTGGGCAACATTACCAGGTGAGTATCTCTTATTCCAAAACTCTTTAATTCTAAGAAATAAAGATACAAATTAAACCATTTTATCTTTTTTTTCTCTGTTTGTTTGCCAACCCCGGAATTATAATTATTCTACAAGTAATTATAATCGACATAACTACATATGCATCTCTTGCAGTTTGATTAAAACAGAATATTAATTGCTCAAAATTATTCATAAATAAATATACGTATAATCATATAATTAGCTTTAAGAACTAATTTAATAAACTGAATAATATCTGAAATAAAATTCATTTAATAAAAAAAACTTTGAAATAAATAATATTAAAATAAAACTAAACCACATATATTATAATCAGGATGCTAAGGTAACTCCTTACACAATTTTGTTAAAATTCATTCAGTAGTTTTTACGTGATGCGAACACAAAAGAAAATCAGACAAATAGAAATGAGTTCCTATTTCATTACATGTATAGATATTAATATGTATGTTACGTCACAGTCATGATTTTCATGGAAATATAAAATTTTTTTATATTTCGTATTTTTTTCGATTTTTTTTTTCGAAACTTTTTCTGTAAAAATATCTTTTTGAAAATCTCTTGTAAATTTTTTTTATATTTTTTTTTTAAATATTTTTTTTTTAATTTTATTTAATTCTTTTTTTTAATTTAGGAACTTCCTGCAATCTATATTGAGTTAGAGTAATCTGACTAAAGCAAAAAAAAAAAAATCATAAAAAATGTACTCATATCCCATACCCATGTGTCTTTTAACTCCTCCTGGTTGCAAGTAGGCACCCTGTGGGTCCATTGGCTATCTCTATGTGTATTGCTTTCTATAAATGTATTTAATACAAATCAAAGCTGAAAAACACTACCAGCCTTAAAACAAACAAAAATCACCCCTCGCAGGAGGTTATTGATGCCCTGAGATCTGTATGCACTTCTGGCGATCTACCTGTCGCGGTCTAATATTTATTTGACAAAAAAGCAAAAGAGAATTATTAAAAGACATTACTACCCGAAAACGGACAGAAGGACAGACTGTCAGACGGACATTGCAATCAGCTTCGCTATGTATAAGGATCCAGAATATATATACTTTATGGTGTCGGAAATGAATATTGTAGAAATTCCACACGGAATAACAAACTTATATATGTATACCCTGTCTACCTGCGGTGAAAGGTATAAAAACAAATTGCTTATAGGAGGTAAAAAAGATAGAAAAACGCCATCTTTATTCAGCTGAATTGCTTTGAATGACATTTAAAAACATACACATATGTATACATAGATCCTTATCTAAAAAGTTAAGTTGACGGTGTTTGTTCTTCAAATTCGGACTCAGGGATAATAATGAAAGGTTATGGTGTTTGTTTGTATTAAAAAAATCTTGAAACCACTGGTTTCAAGATTTTTTATGTGTGTACTTTTGGTGATAGAATTGTTAGAAATCCAACAGCTTCCACTATTTTTAGCATCTCAATAAATGTTTTATCTCCGTAGCTGCTAATTTGATTTAAAAAAGAAATGTTTCTATAATGCTGCTTAGAAAGGTAATAGTTGTGAGACCAGAAAACATCAGATAAAACAAGGTAGATGATAATTACCCAGCAAACCAAATGTACCGATTTCGTAAAGAATTTGTAACGACTGTTCGTAAAAATCTTCCGATTTCGGAACCGAAATATTACCGAAATCGTAACGATTTTTATATGAAAGGGTTGACACGACTTTGTAAAGATATGTAGTTACGAAATAGCAACATGTTTTCTGTCAGTACCTTCGTATAAGCTTCGTTCTCTTAAATTTAAGTGAATATAATGATTATTTAACGAGTTGGTATTTACGACAATACTTTACCGTAATCAATTCAATTTTAATTGTTCAACTTGCTTGTGTTTATTAAATTTTTTTTATTTTAATTCTTTTTTATTTAATACAATTTTGGCTTTTATTTACTTACGTTTGAATCAAAGTTTTAATTTTTTTTTTTGTTCGAGCGAGCAACCGAAATGTCTTAACGAACTCGTTACGACAAGGCTAAATTCAGACATACTACCGAAATGTCTTTACGAATTACTTACGACAAGTCTGACTTCAGAAAAAATCGAAACATTTGGTTTGATGGGTACTAACTGCCTATCCCACAATATCGCAAGCGATCGTTCTTTCATTGTTCATTCGCACAAATTCATTTAAAACAAAATTTTTGAATTTGTTTTTGTTTTAAATGCGATCGAACGATCGCTTGCGACATTGTGGGACAGGAAGTAAATGTAGTTTTTTTTTGAACACAAATAAACAATACTTGCATGTTTGTGTTTATGCATGCGAAACATGCATCAATGTGATAGTCTTATTTCATTAAAACTTCATACAAATACAGAAAAAGTGTTTTAAGCTAATATTTTATTAGCTTTTAGGGACAGGATGCCAAAAAGCCTTATTTAAGGGCATCCCTGGTATATTGGAAGTTTGAACCAATAGGAACTTTGTATTTTAGAAGCAAGTTTATAAATTTTAATGTATGTCGAATTCTATAGCTACATAACTACATACATACATATATGGATTATAGTTTGCATTTAAAGATATGTTCGATTTGACAATTATATTTTATATATTTTTTAATTCGGTGTCCGAATTTGAAACCAGAAAAATTATAACCATAATACTATCTCAGGGTGGGATAAACTAAAAACCAGATATCTATATCTATACATAAAATAAAACTTGCTTGGATTGGATTAAATTTAATAAAATTTTGTGAGGAGGTACCTTAGTATCTCGGTTCAAATATAGGATACCTTTTTCCCGAAAAGATATCTCATTACTAAGAGAAAAATTAGTAAAAGTACGCTATTTTTTACAGAACTCTACAATAATTCTAAATTTCAGAATTATAAACAAAGCCTATGTTCCACATACTTGTAGCATTTTAAAAGTAAGAGTCATAAAACTTGATGTAAATTAATATCAAAGAAAAATTGAACAACGACGTGGTTGACACTGCTACTTTAATATAAATTTAAGTTCATGTGAAGGCTTTCCTGCCGATCACTGCATCACTATCATAATCAGCATTTACTTGTAATTTTTTAAGAAATACATTTACTGTCTGTTGTCTGTTGTTTTAGTATAACTTTGTTTAAACATGTTGTTGCTGGTACCTTTACAGCATTTTTATACGTGTTTATAGAAGAGCGACCAGTCGACCATTATCGACACCATGTTTAATGCCCATTTTTTTTCTTTTCATTTATTTTTTTTCCAAAATTTTTTTTTTAACATTTAAATAAAACACATAAAAAAAGGTCTACAATTACAATAAAAAAAAAAAAAATAAATAAATAAAGCAACAATATTAAAATAGCCATGAAAATATCCCATAATCCTAATGCATACTAACGAGTAGCTGCCGGCAAAATAGCTACACAACACACACTTATCCTTATAAATAAATAAAAAGAAAGAAACATTTCTTGGCTTATTTAAAATTTTTGCTTTTTCGGTTTGCTCACTTGTTCATTGTTTACCAGTTGTCCAATATCAACCAAATAAGAATGAAACTGGATAGAATTATAAGAAGTAAAGTATAATGTTGTTTTAGATGATTGTTAGGAAATAGAATAAGTTATTCGTTAACATGTTTGTTTGGTGTGTGTTTGTTTAGGAGGGAAGACTTACAAGTACATATATATGAATGTATGTACATATCAATTTAATGTACATGACTTTGGGTTATTTAATTCTAATTATCTGCACAAGTTTCACTCTAAAGATTTCTATGCATTTTAAACACTGAAGTGGAATTTCACTAGAAAATACAATTTCTTGTTCAATTATATGCAATTACTTTAAAAAATGTATACTTAATAATATTAATGAATTGAATAATATTTTTGCGTAAGAGCCTTCATGTCTTGTAATATATTAAGATTTGTTGCAAAATACACAATTTTCTAAATTTTTTTTCTAAAATCAGTTAAAAATACGTTCGATTAGTGTTCAAGGCTTTTATAAGATCAGTGAGTTTCTTTTAATTTTTAGGCTGCGTTTTCTACAAAACATATCATACAACATCAAAGCGTTTTGAAAACATAACAAATTTGAAATAATCTTTTAATTTGTTTTTCTTAGGTCACGACTCAGAGGTTGACCTCTACTCATGAAATTAGACGTGGCAGAATGAGGAAATTTAGCTATGGGATACATTTTCTCACACACGCAGAAAAAGGCTTTTATAAGATCAGTGAGTTTCTTTTAAATTTTAGGCTGCGTTTTCTACAAAACATAAGATACAACATCAAAGCGTTTTGAAAACATAACAAATTTGAAATGATCTTTTAATTTGTTTTTCTTAAACCACCACTCAGAGGTTGACCCCTACTCATGAAATTAGACGTGGCAGAATAAGGAAATTTAGCTATGGGAAGGAGGATAGATTTTCTCACACATGCAGAACTGTTTTGTCTAAATACCTAATAAAATAGAACAATATTTATAAGATATCTTTATTTTTCAAGAAGGAAGTCTTATTATTTTAATTATTTTTTGAAAAATAAAGAAGGAAACTCAGGGTTTTTATTATTATTAATGTAGGGGGAATAACGAAGCAGACCACTGCTAAATGGGTCCCTTCCCTGCAACCGACATTCCAGCAGGTGATCCAACGCATGTAGCAGCCCAAGCAATTCTGCCTGGTAAACGGAGACTACAGGACAAGTTTAGCTCAACTGAGTATACACCTGCTCCTGCTCTACCGTCCATAAGAGAACCATCAGTGAAAATGCTGATATCATTCTTCATACACTCATTGTGTATAACACCGTCCGCAATTAGTGTCCGATGCCGTCTTTCGACTACCTTTCTGCTACTGATGCGTTCCATCGGCATTTGAGCTTCCCTAACCTCCTTACTAATAAGGTCCAGGATTCTATTATGACCGATGTTCGGCCCAAAGCGATGCCAAATGTCATCACTCTTCATACGCAAAGCACACATCGCAGCCGTTGATCTAATAAATAATTCCAGCGGCAGCAATCCCAGCATTGCCTCAATTCCCTGTATTGGAGCAGTACGCATTGCGCCACATATGCTTATACAAGCAATTCTTTGAACTCCATCCAACTTACGCTTTATTATTGTCTGAGAGGCTTTAGGCCACCAAACCACTGAAGCATAAGTTATTATGGGTCGCACCATCATTGTGTAAATCCAGTATAGAGTATTAGGTATTCTTCTTGTTTTCTTTAAGGTTTTTTTTCTTTATTTTATTAGGCAAAATTTTTGATTTTTTCAAAGTGAGAACTTATGTTTTTTAATTTATGTATGTATCAATAAAATCTAAAATATAAAAAAGTAACTCATTTCCGTCTGTATGTCTGCTTTTCATTTGTGTTCGCATCACGTAAAAACTACTCAATGGATTTAAAAAAAATAATTGTGAGGAGGTACCATAGCATCCTGATTCCAATATAGGATACTTCTTTCCGCAAAATATCACATTTCCACACACGGACAAAAACAGTGTCTAAATCCTAATCTATCTCTATGGTTTTTTTTTAAAGGAAGTCATATTATTTTAATAAGGAAAACTTTTTGTAAAAATCAAGAAGAAAACTTAGGGGTTTTATTAGGTTTTGTTTTTTTCAAAAAGGTTTTCTTCTTGATTTTATTAGGCTTTCTTGTTTTTGTTATAAAAACAACAAAATTTAACAAAAAAATTTCAAAGTAAAACTGAAAATAATTTAAAAATACAGCTACATATACAGCTCTTTTGGCATCTCCTTTGAAATTTTTTGCTAATAAATCTTTTATTTCTTTCTACCTTTTTTTCGTGGCGGCGGCTGTCTGACGTATTATGCCTTCGTATTATCCACTATTTTTCCAGAGGGTGGAAGGTTAGGGGAGCTTCTTCTGATGGATTGTCTAAAGGGAGTTACAGCCACTTAATTTTTAAAACCCGAAAAACCATAGTGACAATTTTTTCGTCCTCTGCCAGGAATCGAACCTGGTGTGCTTGGTTTTGTAGGCACGCAATTAACCACTACACCAAATGTACAAATATTTTATGTTTTAACAAGCAGTTTCTATGTTGATTTATATAAAGGAAATAACAAAGAAGCTAATATAATCCTTATTGAGAAAATTAAAAAGATGATTTACACATGATCATATAGGAACCTAATGAAAAAATCAATTACTTAGCCTAATGAAATTAATAAGAAATCCATTTTTTATACAATTCAGAAGAAATCCTAATAGAATCAAAAAGTTTTTCTCTATGGATTGTTTTTTTTTTTGTGTCAAAAAATGAGTAAAAAAATTGTGAATAAGTTTTCTTATCGATTTAATGGGATTCGCTTCTTGATAAAACTAAAAAGATTTTAAACATGAAAATAATAAGGAATCTCTTCGAAAAAACTTTTCTTCTTTCTGCTTAAATACCCCTTAGCCTAAAAACATTTTTCTTTTTGATTCTATCAGGCATTTTTGCAAGAAGAGGCAGTTAAAATCGCAATTTCTGGTTTAAAGGTACTGAAATTGGGAAACTGGGATATTTTCAACACGGTTGCACACCCTTTTATTTTTGAAAGTGAGATATTTTAAAAACTATTGCGCAACATGGTTAATTCAGCAAGGTTTATTCTTTGAGTGTGGATACGTCACTTTCACCTATGAGATTCTTCGTCCTCTCCTGCATGCTGTCGAGTAGTTTTAAAACTGACTTTGTAGAACCGGCCCATGCTTGCAAGTTGTATTATATTTAAGGCCGGATCTAGGTGTCAATGGAATGAAGTATTTTTTACACCGTTTCTAAAAACCGAGTCATTTCTAAGCTTCTTTCGAGACTTAGAAAATATGTTTAGTCCATCCCAGAACACCAAGAGGTTCTGGCTCCTTAATACTTATACCGCTCATAATAACAGAAAAGCACCATTTTTGGTCGTACATCATTTGTTTGAAATGAATTGTTTAAATCAAGTTTGTATGCAAATCAGAGCAGTTAATTTAACTTTTAATTAACTTCTCTCTACAACCTCGTTAGCCAGGCTACTAAATGTAAGTGTATATAATGATTAAAAGTGCGTCTGATAGGTTAATATACTAAATAGGTTACAGAATGTGTTCTTTACGCCTACATCCGTTTCTCTGCCTTGGGAAATAAGTTGTAAAAATAAATAAAGTTTGTTAAATTTATAAGCGTTACATAGATTCGTAAATATTTACAATAAAAAGAGGTCACTGCGGCACTTGGTACCTTTCAAAATACAATAACGTATACATTTTAACAAAGAAGTTCAGTGAAAGATGAACAGGAAACACACTCAAAATAAGAAAAATTATTTCTGCAAAAAATCGTATCCTGCTCTCTTGTTGCCGTGAACTTATTTATTTCTTTAAAGAAATATCGTTTACAGTGATTGAAGCAACAAAAAGGCAACAAAAAGGCAAAAGAAACGAAAATAAATGTTAAAGTTCTCGTAGGAAAATATACTGTTTTCAAAGTATTTTTTTTTTTCAAACAAATTTTCTACCTTTGGTATTTCCTTAACATTTCCTTTTGCGATATTTCATATATAAACCTACAAGGAAATTTTAAGGGATAAACATAAAACTGTACACTCATATACAGACATTTAGTGTGCAAATGTATTTATATAATGAAGCATAGCTGGAGGAAAAAAATCTCAGCATCGAAATTCATGGCCTTACAGTGCACAGTTAGGCAGAATCAAAATATTTCACCTATTTGTAAATTATTTATTTATTTTATTTATTTATTTATTTGTTATCCCATACAACAAGACATTAAATCTTATAAATTACAGTATAGGATTAGT
Source organism: Phasia obesa (assembly GCA_949628195.1). Lineage (NCBI taxonomy): Eukaryota > Metazoa > Arthropoda > Insecta > Diptera > Tachinidae > Phasia > Phasia obesa. Next base: position 58,560,347 of record OX451217.1, on the reverse strand, counting down.
TAAAGTAATTAGTATTTTGTAAAAGCAAAATATAAAAAATTATTATATAATAAAAAAATATGTAGAAAAAAGGTTAAATTAAAGTTTAGGAACAATAAATATAACATTAAATAATTAAAAATAAATGAAGACATTATTGAAAAAAACAATGTATAGCCCTTTTAAAATGCATTGCGTTACTTATAAATTGTATTTCAGGGGGTAACGAGTTCCACAGACGGATAGAATTGGTATAAAATTGCCATGATGATGTTAATGTGCGGTATCTAACATGAAGTATATTATTAGACCTTTGAGATCTAGTGAACGAAAGACGCCTATAGAGATACATAGGTACACGTGTGTAAATAATTTTGTGCAACATCATCAGTGTTCGTATTTTCAATAAGTTAGTAAATGTAACTCCGTATAAATTTCTTTGAAATGGTGTAACATGGTCAAATCTCTTTAACCCATGCACATATCTAATTATAGCATTAAAGGTAGTTTCGATCTTTCTGATGCTCGTGGCATCACTACTTCCAAATATCTCACAACCGTATAGCAGGGTTGGCATTATATACGTCTTCGCAAGTAGTATACGTATTCTCAAGGGTGTGAAATTTTGTGTTTTCCACAATGTTCGCAAAATAGCATATACTTTAACATAAGCTGCATTAATTTGGTCATTACAGTTTAGGGTGTTGTTAAATATTAAGCCAAGATTCTTCGCTTTTTTTACGATATCAATTCTTTGGTTGTTCAATACTACTTCCGGAGAAAAACTTAATTTAGATGATTTCCTGTTAATAACTAAGCATTTTGACTTGCTTGGATTAATACAGAGACCATTTGCTGTTGCCCATTCATGTATACGTTCAAGATCAAGGTTCAGTTTACTCACACAATCGTCAATATATAATTGTCAGGAGCACTTATATAAATTTGAATATCACCAGCATAGATGTGTATATTGCAATGCAATAACTGTTTGGCTAAATCATTTATATAAATAATTTTTGTTTGATTTTTAAATAAAATTATACATGATCTCAAAGGTCTAGTTAATACCTGTAATATTATGGTTTAATATGTAAATTACATTTTAAAATGAATGTGTAACAACCATTTTAAAACTAAAATTTTTTCGATACCCTGGTCCAGTTTTTTAAAATATTTTAAGTTTTTCCCATGGTTAGTGAGCGCTATGTAAAATATTGTGTACAAATTTTAAAATGATATCTTTGTTGAGTTAAAATCTAGACGGTTTTCAATTTAAAAATTTTTGTGTATTTTTTTTTTGAAAATTTTAATTATTATTAGTCGAACTGTTTTATGTATTACATACAATGAAATTTATAATCAAGCTTAAGTTCGTTTTTATTCTCTCTAAGAAAGAATTAATTAAATTACAAATTAGGTGATAGTATTAAAGAAAAATTGGGAAAATTTAATTTTTAGACACCAGCACGAGTGGAATGCACATTTTCTAGACAGCCACGTCCGTCATCAGCACTACTTGTATCTAATCTACTTAGGGTAGTGTTTTAGTTGTAAGCATCATCTATTTAACCAACCAAACCCAGATAAAGGAATACGAGAAAACTTGTATTCAATTATCAATCGTCAGTTGGTGAGAACGAAGTCTACCACTACCTTAAGCTTCCCTCTTGATGAATATTTTTACTTTTTAATATTTACCACCTTATATTTGTTGTTCCTTCAGCCTATCTTCGGTTAGCATTGAAAGCTACTTTTTGTTTATTTGTTTTACTTCCAACATTCGTTTTTAGTTAACACTAATCTAGTATCAAACCAAACTTTGTTGAGTAAACAAGATTGCGCGGTGCTTTGCGATTTTTAATTTTGAAAATTTTAATTATTATTAGTCGAACTGTTTTATGTATTACATACAATGAAATTTATAATCAAGCTTAAGTTCGTTTTTATTAATTACAGAATTGGTTAAATAGATGATGCTTACAACTAAAACACTACCCTAAGTAGATTAGATACAAGTAGTGCTGATGACGGACGTGGCTGTCTAGAAAATGTGCATTCCGCTCGTGCTGGGTCTAAAAAAATAAAATTTTCCCAATTTTTCTTTAATATTATCACCTAATTTGTAATTTAATTAATTCTTTCTTAGAGATAATAAAAACGAACTTAAGCTTGATTATAAATTTCATTGTATGTAATTTTTGTGTATTTTAGCCTAAAAATGGCCGTTAATCTTTATTTTTGAATAATAGAAAAAAATTTTTTAAGGAATATAAAAAATTTCATATCCTTGTGTAAGCTAATAATATGTACCTACGTATGTTTAAACTAAATTTCGTGTTAAATTTATCAACCTTATACAAAATTTGACCTATTTAACATTAAAATTTTGACTTTAGCCTATATGTTCTAAAATGCGAAAGCTGGGATCGAAAAAAGAATACTGCTGTATATACTCCCAACTATTGCTTAAAGTATTTCATGGGCATATGTGGTCTTATGGGCAAAAGACTAAAAAATTCCAATTTTTGGATTTTTGGCATCTATTTTGGGAATTGTGGGGTTTCCTTTACCTTAATGTTGCAAAATTTTTTTGCAATTTAAATTTCGTAAATTCAAACACAAGCCCATTTTAATGAAAATGTGGTAAAGTGCTAATAAATAGGGGCTTTCCAACTTAATATGATTCTAATAATATACATAAGGTAAAATTAATAAAAGATTCTATATTCATGTGATAAGTATCTTTTTTCAGATGATTAAATTACAAGAGCACAAAATATGTAAATAAAAAAGGAAAAAATACAATATTTTATATAGAGTTAAATCTGAAAGAAAAATAGGTTCCTAGTTTTGAAATGAATTAAAATTTATTTAATATTATGTTAAAATTTTATAGAAATTGTTAGAAATATGTTCATTATATTGAATTATTGAATAATTGAAATCGTTAAAAATATGTTTATTATAAACAATCTTTAGTAAAATTATGTGAGTGACTTGACATATCCACAGAAAATTTCATTTGAATCGCTGAACTAATAAAAATTTTATTGCATATGCAATAATTTCACTTTCCTTTACAAAATACTTTGAATCTGCCCCACTGTGCAGTGCGTGTAGAATTTAAAACATAATCATTGTGTTTGTAGTTTAGAGTATCGCTTTTGATGTGATATTTCTTGAAAATCGTGCATCAACTTGATGGCTGATGCCTAAATGGATGCCTAAACTTTTTTACAAACGAATTTGTTTGTCGAACTGTACTAATGAATTGTTTTTAACTAGGCTCAAGTTCGTACATTATTTCTAACTGCTCAATAGGATTGAAATGATTTTTTTTTTAACAAATTATGTGAAATGCGAAACATTTTATTTGAAAGCTTTTATTGATTTCTCTCTTTTCCTATCACCAAATTATTGTTTTTTCAGCAACTTTCTATGTAACCCAGCAAAAAATATTGATTCGCCGAATGCGGGTTTGGAAAATTGTTATGACTTTCAACCCTGCTTACGTATGACACTTAGTAGCATTTCCTTTTATTCAATTATTTCAACGTAGTGTAGATGTAATGAAGTCAAGGAGTGAAAGAAATCATTACTCCTAGGTAGCGATAGCGGAAGCTCTTACAGAAGAGGCATTAATTTATGTAACTGAAGAAAAAAAATTGTACTAAATTAGTTTTTCATTATCATCCTAAAGAAAAATTGTTTCTGTTAAAAATGGCTTGATGACACTTTTTTCGTCAAAAATACACAATGTTATAATTTTGAAATTGAAAATAGTCTAGTTTTGAACTGAGAAAAGACATCACCTTGAAGCTTTTGTTGTATCGAAAATAGAACTATAAACTTTATGTTGAATTTAAGTGTCTGCCTATAACGGTCCAAAAAAGAAGGTTATATACGTAGGTTAAATTGTGGATATAATTAAATTTGGTAATACACACTCGGTTTAAATTTTAAAAGATGAGACCATTTACATCAAATTACACCACACCTTTTAATACCCTTTTATAAATGATATACACCCAGAGAAAAAATGACACCATCCGTTATCAAAACGACCACATACGGTGTTGAAAGTGTATCGACCACGTTTGTACTCAAATTGTACACGGACGTTGTCAATTCGACAACGAAATATTGACAACGAGGGATTGTTAAATTGACAACGAACGTGTACACTTTGACACTGAATTGACACCACACCGTTGTAAAGTTGACACCATACCGTTGTCGATTTGTAAATTCTCATTCCTTTCCAAATTTATTATAATAAAACAGATTGTAATAGATTCTAAATTTTTAAACTTATTTTATTCACAAAATGTTTTTTCTAATTATAAGAACCAAAATATGAAATAAACTTAATTCTAAAATAAATTTATCTTATTTTTATTTGGCAATAATTTTAAAAAATATAAAAGAAAAACAGTGTAAATATATTATTAAATGGAATTTACGTTCTATAATATGTTCAGATTTTTAAATTATCTCAAAATGTAATCACAAACATTTTTTTAACTCTACTGAAAATATTAATTTTTTTTTTATCAAATGCGATATGTATTCTGACACATGCATTCTGTGTAATATTTAAGAGTCTGTGTAAACGATTCATTTGCGCGTAGTTTAGTGTTTAATTACTTTCTGCTAGAAGCAATTGTGAAACGGTCCTTGTTAAACCTTCTAATGTTTGCCGCTTACGATTCAATTAAAGTTCTTTAAAGTTTTGTAGACAATTCCATTTAAATTTTAAATTTATGATTTTTTTTTAATAGAGACCAACCAAGTTGGATTGTTAGCCTGTAAAAACAAATAAAAATAATTCTGGTTAGAAATGGAGAGTAAATAACAGATATAAATAATAAAGACGAACTGAAATCCTCCTTCTTTTCTGAAGTCAGTTAAAAATACATGTGATCAGTATTCACGACTTTTATAAATTCAGTGTTTCTGTTTTACTTGTTTGACGGGAAGATGTAGGTTGCATTTTCTACAAAACTTATTTGCTCACGTTAAAGTGTTTTGGAAATTATTTCAATGGAAATTACATTTTTAAAAATCTGTTTAATTCTGTTTCAAAAATTTTTGTTGTGATCATGTTTTCCCTTCTAATGGGTGATTTTTTTTAGGTTAGGATTTTCATGCATTAGTATTTGACAGATCACGTGAGATTTCAGACATGGTGCCAAAGAGAAAGATGCTCAGTATGCTTTGACATTTCATCATGAATAGACTTACTAACGAGCAACGCTTGCAAATCATTGAATTTTATTACCAAAATCAGTGTTCGGTTCGAAATGTGTTTTATCGACAAATTTTGTTCAGCGATGAGGCTCATTTCTGGTTGAATGGCTACGTAAATAAGCAAAATTGCCGCATTTGGAGTGAAGAGCAACCAGAAGCCGTTCAAGAACTGCCCATGCATCCCGAAAAATGCACTGTTTGGTGTGGTTTGTACGCTGGTGGAATCATTGGACCGTATTTTTTCAAAGATGCTGTTGGACGCAACGTTACGGTGAATGGCGATCGCTATCGTTCGATGCTAACAAACTTTTTGTTGCCAAAAATGGAACAACTGAACTTGGTTGACATGTGGTTTCAACAAGATGGCGCTACATGCCACACAGCTCGCGATTCTATGGCCATTTTGAGGGAAAACTTCGGAGAACAATTCATCTCAAGAAATGGACCGGTAAGTTGGCCACCAAGATCATGCGATTTGACGCCTTTAGACTATTTTTTGTGGGGCTACGTCAAGTCTAAAGTCTACAGAAATAAGCCAGCAACTATTCCAGCTTTGGAAGACAACATTTCTGAAGAAATTCGGGCTATTCCGGCCGAAATGCTCGAAAAAGTTGCCCAAAATTGGACTTTCCGAATGGACCACCTAAGACGCAGCCGCGGTCAACATTTAAATGAAATTATCTTCAAAAAGTAAATGTCATGGACCAATCTAACGTTTTTATCTAACAAATTTTATGCGTTTTTTTTTAAAAAAAAGTTCTCAAGCTCTTAAAAAATCACTCGTTACAAAATAAAAATACTTTGAACATTTCGGGAAGCTTTGTTGTACCAATCTGTTACATGTACATACAGTCTGTCAAGGAAAAATTTTTAAATAGTGAAAAAAGCTTTGGTTTTGAATTTTATAATTTTTAATTTTTATTAATTTTTTTTACGAAATTAATTTTATCTATATGTTAACTTATAAAAAACATCAAAAAAGAAAACCTAGAAAAAATACGCATAAAAAACAGAAAAACTTCCGAAATTTTGTTGTCAAGAAAATGTTTTTACATACTAAGATAATATGAAAAAAGGCGATGGATATGAAATTGTAAAATAATCAGTAATTTGTATAGCTGCCATTGGCATTAATCACGGCTTCCAGACACCCCTTGATGGAATAAACTAAATTTTGTACACATAACGTTAATATTTTATTCCATTTCTCCAAAATTCCAGCTTCTAACTCATCTTGGCTTTTGAAACACCTCTTGGAAACGTTTTTTTTCAGATAAGCTCACAAATTTTCAACTCGATAAAGTAGTCAGGACTTAGGAGCATACATTACTTTGCCACAGATTTAGAAAATCATTTCCTTACCAGAGGAGCCTAATGTTGGGGTCATTAAACTTGAAACTCGGCTTTCTATCAGTATAAATTCTATATTTATTGAACCTGGAAATTAGATGACCATTTAATATATTCAGGTACTGGTTCGCAACCATTATGTTGTCACTCGACTTTCGAAAAAATTATGCTTGACCAATAAAAATTAACAGTAATATAAAAAACCAACAAGAACAAAAACACATTTTCTTGACAATTCAATTTTGGTATTTCTTTTATTTTTTTTTTTTTTTTTAATTATAATTGTGGCTTTTTTCTTTTTTTTTTTTTGGTGTTGTTGTTTGTTAATTAACAAGGCGTGATCCATTTCGAGGTTTCCTTATTTTTTAAAGAAAAATAATCACAGAAAATTCAATTTTAATGGAGAATGTTTACTATCGTTTGAAAGAACATTCTTTGGCATTTATTTTTGGAAGATTCCGTTAAGTCCAATTTTCGATGACTCGTTCGAGCATTTCGACTGGTCACTGGAGAATGACACGCGTGATGTTTTCCTCCAAGGCCTTAATCGAAGCGGGATTGTCCGCCTGAACTTTAGACTTTTCATATCCCCACAGGAGAAAGTCTAACGGTGTGATATCACACGATTAATTATCGACCGGCCCAAAACGTGAAATTATGTGCTCACCGAAATGTTCTCTCAATAAATCCATTGATTGATGCGATGTGTTGGAAGTGTCGCCGTCTTGCTGAAACTAAATATCGCCGAGATCACGAGCTTCAATTTCAGGCATCAACTAGTCGGTTATAATGGCACGATAACGGTCGCATTGACGGTTACGTTCGCACCGGGATCATTTTTAAAGAAATATGGACCGATGATTCCACACCAAACCGTTGTTTGCTGCTCTTGAATCTCTTCACGTTGCTCTTTGTCAAAAATGCGGCAATTTTGTTTGTTTACATACCCATTGAGCCAGAAATGGGCCTCATCGTTAAACAAAATTTGCCTCGAAAACGACGGATCTTCTTGGAACTTTTCAAGAGCCCATAGAGCGAAGCGATTCAGGCGTAAGTCTTTCCATTATGTAATGCCAAACAAAACTAAACAAAAATAACATGACAGCATTGCACGACTCACACGTGGGCTGTCAAAAAATGGTTATTGAAAAAAGTATCTCTACTTGAATCACCCTTTATACAGATAAAATGGAGTTAATAAAAAAATTAATTTAAACATTAAAAAGACTCTATTTCTTTATGTTAAAAGTCAAAAACAGAACATTTCTTTACAGACTGTATATTCTTTTGTAACTTATATAAATTAAATTATATTTTCAAGTAAGATTTCTTCTTGTTTCCTATATTTTGTGTATTTATTATTTGTGTGTTACTTCTATGTTAGCGGCTACAATACCTAGTTTTCATTTATTTATAAGCAAAATAAAAATACAGAAACATAGAAATAAAGATGTAGAAAACCCAAATGCAACAACAATAAAAAATGTTATAACAGTTTTTCTCTGAAGTTTACACTACATAAATTTTGTAGGCGCAAAATAAAATTAGCCTTCAGCAGGCAATCATCCACAAAATAGCTGATGACTAATATACAAATATAATACATAAAAATTTGTATTATTATATTATTAAATCGTAAATCACAATTATAAATTATATTCTAACTTAATTTACCGTGTATAGTAACATAGACCTTCACTCGTTGTAGTGAAACAGCCAGAGTCTTTGGTGAAATCGAACACACAACCCCCAGACTAATGGACTAGGACACCTATACCTACACCTACCTACTAGCCTACCGGAGCTAAAAAGTTTTATACAAAAATGGGTGGCATTCACAAACAAGCTTCAAATATTCTTGACCAGAGATAGAGCAAATTCTTATGTCCAGAAACAGAGAAGAAAGTTCGTTGAGTGGACTATTTTGCATCAACAAATTAGTTTAGATTTCTAAAGTAAAATCATTTTAAGTAAATTTTTATTGCGATTTTTGTCGCCACAACCGTCAGTATCTTAAAACTGAGGGTTCTGATAAAACAAGTTGCGAAGTAATTCACTATTTGATTTGGGATGTAATTGTTATGAGTGGAGAATATGTGAAACAATATTTTCGGTGTTTTCCTACTCAATTATTTGACAATGACGACGCCAGTGTGACATAGCATACAGATAAGATATTTGATGGTCGTATACTCTTGTTTTGTTAAAAAGGCTTAAACCACTTGATCATGTAATTAATTATCATTGCGTAATTACCATTTGATTTATTTTTATGGGGTTATTCAAAGCCCACATGTACCAGTTAGGTCCTTGGCCATTTATATTTAAATAATAACAAAAATATACTCCAGAAAACTGTCTTTTTTATTTAATTGAAATTACTAATTCATAAGTAATAAAATAAGATCATGCACTGTATTACATCTCTGAGTGAACTTGATTAAGTATCAGATTAAGATTAAGTTGATTTCCCAGTCATAAGGCTCATGTTGGTAATGAGCGGTCCCAACGAGACGCCCGACATAGATTTTTAATTTCTTTGGCTACCGCCAATGCTAAAAAGAAAACTGGATGCTGTGTGAAAGCGTATTTTTCTCGTTATTAAAAAGCTCTAATAGAGAAAATGTTTAATTAAGCTATCTCGGGGTAGATACATACCGAAAGCATTTGTCACTCAACAAGAGTGCCTTAAATTTACGGTATGTTTTACTGGATATTGTGGTCTAAGGCAACATAAAAATAGGTTAGAATGTCAGATGAGGCGTTGCAGGTTTTGTAACTGTACGATGAGAGTTCTGAACACATACTCTGTCCTGTCCTGCCTTAGGGTCGAACGAAAATTCTAGTCGATTCTATGTTGACTTGAGAATGATATCTTACTGCATAGGATTATTGGCTTCATCTCTATCCAAGGCCCTGTACTGTGTTTGAACGTCTTTGTTATTAATTAGACGCATTAGTTTTTGAATGCTTGTATCAGAGTATGAAAATAAACAAAACGAAACATTTGCTTTCGTTTGTTTTGTTCTTTGCAGGAGGTAAAACAAAAACGAAAAAACAGAAACAGAAGCAATGAGAGCAATTGTAACATTTTACTTTTGTATTGTTTTTTGCTGATAAACACAAATGAACAAAACAACGTTTTGAGAAAAAATCCATTCGCAAACGTTTGCTAAATCAGTTGCTCATTCTTTATCAAAGCAGTAAAGTATTTTTATTTTTTTATTTTTTTGTTTTTATTTTTTCTTATTTATGCTACAATAGTATAAGAAGAAAAACAGAATAAAATGCAATTCAAGAAAATTTATCATAAACAAATGCATCGTTCGAAAATCGAACAAACTAAATCAACCACTCAAAAATTATGTTTCTGACTTTTTTTGTTCGCAACTGTAGGATTGTAATGGTGTATTAAGGTAAGCAGCTGGAGGGAAAGCGCTCATCTACAAGAAGATTAAAAAATTTAAAAAGTTTGTATATTTGCACATAGGTTGCGAATAGGTTTGTTTTCATACACTGTCTTGTTTAGCCATTTTATTAACATTTGTGCTATAGAGTAATACTAGCGAAGGTGCGCGATGTCATATATAAAGGGTGTTGTTTATAGAGGTATAGAATTTTAAGTTGGCATTACTTTTCAAGATGGCGACCGATTTAACAGCTGTCAAGTGATTTATTCTCAGTTTGGTTTGGCAATTTATTATGAATAGACTCACGACTAAACAAGGCTTGCAAATAGTGCAATTTGGGCCTAAAACGAGATTACCGTTATTTCCGATTTGCATTCGCGAATTTTTTTTAGCGATGAAGCGCACTTCTGGTTGAATGGCTACGTCAACAAACAAAACTGCCGCATTTGAAGTGAAGGTAATCCTCAAGTGTATGTCGGAACACCGTTACATTCAGAAAAACTGACTGCTTGGTGCGCTTTATGGGCTGGTGAAATTATTGGTCCGTACTTTTTCAAAAACAATGGTGGCCAGAACGTTACAGTCAATGGTGATCGGTATAGAGCCATGATTACTAACTTTTTAATTCCTGAATTGAATAACCATGATGTCCAGGATATCTGGTTTCAACAACACGGCGCAAAATGTCACACAGCTCGTGCCACAATAGATTTGTTGAAGTACACGTTTGGTGACCGCCTAATTTCACGTTTTGGACCTGTGAATTAGCCTCCAAGATCTTGTGATTTAACACCGCTAGACTACTTTCTGTGGGGCTATGTAAAGTCATTGGTCTATGCGGATAAGCCACAAACGCTTGACCATTTGGAAGACAACATTCGCCGTGTTATTGCCGATATACGGCCACAAATGTTGGAAAAAGTCATCGAAAATTGGACGTCCAGATTGGACTACATCCGCGCCAGCCGTGGTGGTCATATGCCAGAAATCATATTTAAAATGTAATGCCACAAGATTATCTTTCGGATAAATAAAATTCATGTCAATCGAATAATCCATCGTTGTTTTATTGCAACTTAAAGTTCTATACCTTTATAAAAAACACCCTTTACTAGTAAAGCAAAAAACCACAAAAATTGGTGTTAATGTTTCGCGATTCTGGGATATGCAAAAGGTATTAATGCACAGAGCCAAAAATGCCTAATAGAATCAAAAAGATTTTCTTTATGAAATGTTTTTAGGCTAAGGGGTATGTCAGTCGAAAGAAAATAAGATATTTTTTAAAGGGATTCCTTATTATTTTCATTTGGTAATTTTATCATGAAGGGAATGATATTAAATCAATAAGAAAACTTATTATTCACAAAATTGTTTTACTCATTTTTGACATAAAAAAAACAATCCATAGAGAAAAACTTTTTGATTCCATTAGGTTTTCTTATGAATTATATAAAAAATGGATTTTCGCCATACACAGTATACCGTTGCTATAAAATAAGTTTTCTCCGACAAACTTGTGTTTCTTTTTGAGGAAAATATTTTGTATTTGGTTTAACTAAAACTTATACAAAATTGGAGAAAAAATAATAGTTGGAAGCGTTTACATTCCTTTTTACAAATTCCACAACTCGTCTAGGCATACGGTCAATATAGCTTTTCTTCATTTTGTTTAAACTAGTTTTATTATTCATAATTTCAGAGAAATTGTCACTTGATACATCGATTATCCTGCTACTGTATTTATTTAGTAGAATATTCACTCGATGAATCATCGCTCGATTAATCGTAGAATTTTAAGTCGATTAATTGTTCAAGTAAGAAAAATTTACAAAATTCTTACAAGTTATATCGGCTAATCGACAAACTCACTAAAACTAATTTTATAAAGAACTCCAATTTTGTACCGATTCGTTTTAGAAAATTTTCGACCTAGACGTGTTTTGTAAATATACAGAGGTACAAAAAACATATATATAACGTATTTTTCATTAATTGAATATGACTTTTTCCCAAAGTCATATTAAAGAAAAATATGAACATTCTTAACGGGTCTTTTAAAAATGTTTACTATTTTACTGCTGCATAATTCAAATCTCATAAGTCATATAAAAAAAAAAAAAAATTTAAAATCATCTACAAGGTGTCATTAATAAATTACTCGAATAATATCAATTTTATATGGTTGTCTTTTCTCATGGGATATAATTTATTTAAATAAGGGCGATTAATTCGAGTTATTCAAGTAATTTAAAAACCTTAATCGATTAATTAATAAAAATTTAAATTGCAAAATCTGTTAATTATTTGCTCGAATAAATTCAAAACCCGATTAAATGTATAGTCTAACATTTACTCGTCACTTAGCTAATAGCGATTCAATTCAGCCAAAAATAAAAGTACTGCTTAACGTGCCTGTGTTAAAATGTTAAGAAAAGAAAAGCAAAAATACAACATCAAAAACAAAATGCACATAATATTTCGAATAATATGGCGAATTCAAAACAAACCCAGTGTGTTTCTATTTTTAGCTGGATACTATATAAATGAGTGGCTAGAGGCCGCAATGTCATATTCTGTTATGATGCTGTGTTGTCGAGAATTAAGGGCTTAAATAATGAAAACTTTAAAATTAAAGATTATAATGTTACATTGAAGAAAGAAATTTGTATCTATAGTTTTTCAATTTCAAAGATTCAACTTTTTTAATAATAATTTTGCTTGGACATTTTATAATAAAACCAATACAAGCAAATCCAAAAACCCAGTCAACTTCTGCCTTAAAGTAAGCGGTAGACTGGTAGGCATCTGCCCCTTATATTTGAGTCGACCTTTTATGATAGTCGACCTAGACACTAAAAACCAGATACTGGCATCCCCAGTAAAATACTCCTCTATAGTTGGTGTCAAGCTCGGTTGAGAAAAATGTAAAATCCACCACGTTGAGAACGTTTAAAATCAAAAAAGAAACATTCCGAATACCTGATACAAACCAATGCAATGTACAAGGAATAATAAATAACCGAACTATAATAAGGGCAGGGTCTACGATTAAAACTCCAGGTTAATGAGAAAGCTACTTATAGAAATTCTACGGAAGAAAAATATAGACTCTCTGCCAGAACACCGCAGCCTATGAAATTTTATTGTAAAGATCAGCACTGAAAAATTTAATAAAAATATGGCCGGGAAGCATACACTACAAACAATTACTTCAGGTTATGAACTCAGACTATGTCAATTTGCGGAATCTATCAAACTATTCATCAGCGGGACAAATGATCCTCATAAACGCATGCAAAATGTGTACGTGGAGGATAATAGGAACCAATAATACTAACCAAATTATTCACATTCTAATACATAGACGAAGGAAGACATCAATTATTGACATTCGTGCAGAAGAGCGAATATAGATAGGCACCACTACCTAGCAAAAGTACGACTGCTGTCTTAAGATAGCAATAATTACAGCGGCTTCTTCCTGTATTGGACACAATGAAAGATAAAAGATTAAAGAATGATAAGATCACGAAATCACGAATGCGTGGAATCAATCAGGTTAAAAAATCAGTCCCGTGCATTTATGATACAGCTTAATACAAAGTTTTACCTAAACACATATCTCCAAAGACGAATATATGCCAATAAGCTCTGCAGAAGAAAAAAGAAAGAGGCGTTGAAAGCAAGGATTGAGAAAATAAGGAATAACTTCTCCAACCACGACAGCACAAAATTCTATAGCAAACTACAATCGAAAGGGTTTCAACCCAGAGTAAACAACTGCAAAGCTAAAAACGGCTTAATCTTAATAGATGAGAAGGATATTCTAATTGAAGATAAGGACGAAGACGTATCGCCTCCGAACCGGAATGATATTGGTATCAGACGACATCAGTGTGCAAGATTGTATTAGCGACTGGCTATCAGCAGCAAATAGAGCGTACTTTTGGCAAAAAGATCTTCTCTCAAAATTAGTCTCAAAATCATGCAAATTAAGTATTTACAAAATTATCATCAGCTAGACGTGGGCCATGATAACAGTTGCCCAATACAGTCTAAGAGTACAAATTCTTCGTAAAATTTCTTGCCCAGTTCGAGATGCGAATGGCGACTATATCGAAGAAGGCAATGATGGACTGCTTGAGCTGTGTGATAGAGGGAACATAGTCAAATTAAAAAAGACACAACGATTACGTTGAGCGGCGCATGGATGACAGCAGGCAATAGAAGATATCAGATGCTCTAGACGAAGAGGATGTTGAAGAAGATTTGCAAATAATGGAAATATGAAACTGACAACAAAAAGCCGAAAACAGGGAAAAATGAAGAAGAGTTGTGAAACAGGCTTAAGTTCACCCAGAGCTGTAACGTTATAAGAAGAAGAAGAAGAAGTAAACATTCAACTAAATTCAACTAAAATTATTGTAATTAATTTCTATAAATAAAATCTCAAAACCAATTAGATTGGATTTTACAACGGTTTCTTTCTGTGTGATCTGCGTTTTACTATTTGTTAAGTAAATCAAATAGATCCATTACTTGCCTATGTATCTGACTGCTACCCTATTAGCCCAATTCACAATATTGTGCAAATTGTCTTGCCTCGTAGAATTTGCAGAAACGTATAGGATATTTTTGCTGTACACTAACAAAATATAGAGAAATGCACATACTACACTTTTGGAAACGCAACACCTGTAAAAATATTTTTTATTTGCCAGCCAATTGCACCACCTCCCGCAAGCTGGCAGCTGACAATGTATGTACATATGTACATATATGTATGTATATGTACATACATAAATTATAAAAATTAAAATAAACTAAAAATATAAAAATCAAAATATGTAAAAAGCACAAAAACACGTAGACAAGTATTCAAATGAACCCACATGAACATAATAAAATATTATCTGATATCTACTACTGAACTGTCTGGCTGTCGAATTTTGATTCTGTTAAGAAAAGGAAAGCTGCAACAATAAAGAGGGCAATCTGACAGTTTCTTTTGTAGTTCTAGATTAGTAATTTTCAATGCAACACCGATCCCGTTAAGGGTTAGGTAATTTTGTCGAGGTCTGCGGAAGCTGCGTCTGTTACAAGGGCAGTTTGATAATTTTATTTCTAGTGCAGTAATTTCCAATGCAGCTCTGTTCTTGTCAACTATTTTACCATATTGTACAACTGTAGAATTACGAGGGCAATTTGAAAATACCGTAACCCTTTGTATTTCTAAGCACAGTAGCTTTAGATGCATCACGGTTCTGTTAACTGTATTATTACGAGGACACTTTGAAAATTATGTGACTTAAATATTGTACTTCTAGCACAGCAAGTGCCTAAGCAACACTACTCCCGTTAACTGTTACCTTATGCTGAAACACTGTCAGATTTTTGGCAACATATGCTTGCCGTCGTAATAAAATTTATATTTTATTAATTAGAAGCCTATCATGTCCTCGTTGAAAATAATTCTTTAACAGTTTTGTCTATTAGAGATTCGACTAATTGTTCTTTAAAGCTTTTATTGAGAGCAAAATTCCAATAGAAAATTTCATGTTTTGAATTAGTAATGCAAACTTAAATAAAAAACCGTTCACAATTCATGGGTAATTTTTACAATAGCATAAATTTGCAATCTCAAATGCACAAGATTAGGAATTGGGCTATTATCTATACATATAATAAAATAGTAACTCATATCCGTCTGTCTGCCTGTCTGTCTGCCTATCTGTCTACTTTTCTTTTGTTTTCGCATCACGTAAAAACTACTGGATGATTTTAAAAAAAAATTTTGTAAGGAGGTACCTCAGCATCCTGATTCCAATAAATAATACTTCATTTCCTCAAAAATATCTCATTTCCAAGAGAAACTGGAAAACAGGTTTAAAGGTACTGAAATTTTCGGTTTAAAAAAACGGATATTTTAAACAATATTGCGTGACATTAGGCGCCAATTGCATAAAATTTGTATTTGATTTGTATTTTTACTTTGTGTTATTACAATGTTATTGAAATATTTTGAACACCTTTTACAGAGCTTTACAATAACTTTTAGAATTTTTTATAAATTTTAGAATTTTATCCAGGGATGGGTACCTTTATATAAAGTAAATACATAAACCATAACTCAAGCACTATAAAAGTAAGAGTCTTGCAATTGGTGTGGAATACTTGCAAAACAAATTTAAGCGAAATATTGTCAGGACGCTCACGACGTGGCAGACACAGCTAGTATTTAACAAATTATAAATTACGTTGATGAACTACTAACTTGAAAATAAACGATATACACACTTATTCCCTCAATATTGAAAATTATAATTGAAATACTTTCGCGAATTATGTTATAGCATTATGCTTTAAACACATAGACACTAGCGGCAACGCTACACTACTACAAATGCCATTTGCTACAGTCGTCGCCATGTAGTCAGATACGGAATTATTTTGAAGACGACAGCTACATACTTCAAAACTTTAAAAATGTTGTAGAAATGCATATTTTAATTAAAAAATACTTTTATCATATCAAAACAAATAAATATATTTGCTCAAAACCTTTTGATAGTAAATGAATTTGCATTTTTAATTCGTTGACATTTTCTTCTTTTTTTCGGAGGTCGTGTATTTTTAGTTGAATTTTAGTTGCACTGCTTTTAGTTTCATTCGTGTTAACTTGAAATCAATGTGGCTTTTCCAAGTAAGGCGACGGTCAAGAAGTATACCCAGGTATTTAACGTCTGAAAGCTGTGGTTTCATTTGGTTATTTATGCGAATAGTTGGGCATGAGTTCCTACGCAGTGTGAAAGTTATGTGAGTACATTTTTGCTCATTCACTTTTATTCTCCATTTTTCTAGCCATTTTTCCAAATTGAGTATGTGGTCTTGTAAAAGTTGTGATGATTCTTGGGCCCTGTCATGAATACTTAAAAAAGCTGTGTCATCTGCAAAAGTTGATGTGTGGACTAGGGTGCTAATTGGCATATCCGATGTGTACAGTAAATATAAAATTGGTCCCAAAATACTACCTTGGGGAACTCCGGCTTCAATGAAAACTTCCGATTCGTTAAATAATCTTCTAAGAGCTTATACAAGTTTTCGGGCAAGTTCAGCTTTAACTTAAATATTAGGCCTTCGTGCCAAACCTTATCGAATGCTTGAGCAACGTTGATAAAAAGCTTCGAACAGTATTTTTTTTATTCAAAGGTCGTTTCAATTACATTTACTAATCTGTGTGTTTGTTGGATCGTACTATGTTGTTTTCTGAAGCCGAATTGATGGTTCGGAATACATCCTTTCGCACTAAGAATTGGATTCAGCTTAGTTATTAATATTTTCTCAAACAACTTTGACATGTTTGATAAAAGGCTAATAGGTCTGTATGATTCCACTTTTGTGTGGTCTTTTCCTGGTTTAGGAATCATAGTTATCAAAGAGACCTTCCACTCTGTGGGAAAGTACTCAAGACGTAAGATGGCATTAAAAACAAACAGAATAATTCTTCGACCTATACGGGGCAACTCAACTAACATCTTGTTACCAGGCCCAGGGGCTTTTTTGGTGTTTAAATCTGCGATATCCCTTTCAATATCTCTAAATTCAAATCTTAGGGGAATATAGCACTAATCTCTACTGCTGGCAACTCAACTATATCAGTACACATATTTGGAGTGAAAACCTTTTTCAAATCATTTTTTCATGATAGATTTTTCTCTTATTCTTTGTAACAAAAGAACCTCATTGAAATGTAAGTAATTTTCTTGTTCCTTTGTTTTCTTACCATTTTCAATGTCCTTTAAAATCGATATTTTGGATTTTATATTAATAATTATATTAATAATTATAATTAATTAATTAACAGAAACTAACAGATTTCAAGTAACTATTCTATTTAACAGAAATTCACTTCAATACTGGCAGCACAAAACACAAACATATTCCAATAACAGAAATATTTACAATTTAATTACAATTTTACTTCTAAATTAGCCTAAACTTAACTCAAATATTTAGCTATTTTTGAATTAATAAATTAATTATTTAGGCTTAAGTTCTTAATTATAAAGAGATAAAGAAAAATTAGATACTAGCAAAGCAGAATGCATTTTCTAGACAGCTACGTCCGTCATCAGTACTCTTTGTATCAATCTTCCCGGTAGTTTCCATTGTTATTAATTTTCTATTTAAACAAAAAATTTTATTTTATTTGAAAATGGTAAATATCTGTCTTGCTATTACCTATCCTTTATAAAAATATCTAATTGTTGTTAATTGCTAAGCAAAGGATAGCTAATAGCAAGACAGATATATACCATTTTCAAATAAAAGAAAATATATAAAGAGAATTAACATAAAGAAAAATGTTTGCTTGGTAGTATAATATGAAAAATAAATAGAGTTTACAAGTGTAAAAAAATTACAAAAAGCTCTATCTTCTATGAAATATAAGGTAAAATTAAAATTTCTCAGATTCTATTTCTTTGATAAGTTTGTTTAAATAGAAAATTAATAACAATTGAAACTACCGGGTAGATTGATACATAGAGTACTGATGACGGACGTAGCTGTCTAGAAAATGCATTCTGCTTTGCTGGTATCTAATTTTTCTTTATCTCTTTATAATTAAGAACTTAAGCCTAAATAATTAATTTATTATTTCAAATATTTAGCTTTAAAAAAATAAGTTGCTTATACAGAACAGTTGAACTAAAAAAGTTGCTTGCATAGAGGTTGCTTATAAAGAATGTTGCTTACAGAGAGGTTGCTTATATAGAACGTTCACTGTATTTTAATTGTGACAGTTTGTAGCCGGTAGCGTGATGTTGTCTATGTGTTTAATGCATTAATTTTTTTTTTTGAATTTGAATTTGTTATGAATTTGAAGCGTTGAATTATTTAAATTTGTAAGAATAATAAAAGAAATTTGTTTCTAAGCATGTATGTAATTGAATTTTAGCATTAGGGCCCACAGTTGGTTCCCGCTGTTAAACAAAATATTTTGCACCGGTTTGTTGCGGAGTACTTTGGTGTGACAGACCTTATGGTAACTACTGGCATAGAAAAACAAAGCAGAAAAGAAAACGATACTTGTTCGTGCTATATTGTCTATGAAAATAACCATATAGAAAAGACCACCAGCATTTACAACACTGTGAATAATAAGCCGCAATAAATGTTGTATGTATCTTTATTGTGACTTTATTTCACTTTCATACTTTTCCTGCTGCTGGTTTGGTGGAAGTTAAGCTATTTAAATAAATAAAAAAAAAACTTTTTACTTTCTGCAATACACACACAACCACCTACATATGAAAATATTTAAATTTTTACTTTTTAAATGAAAAAAGGAAATTAAACAAAAAAAAAAATCCCAACACTAAATGCACTTTCTCCTTGGAGTCATAAATATCAGAGCAGCATGTGGGATTTTCGTTCGGAAGAATTTTCTTTCTGTTGGTATTTTACATAGCTTTGGTGTGGTGGGTGCGAGAACAAGCATTTATTAAGAAAAAAGAAATCAAGTATTAAATTATAATTTTGTATATTTAATTCCGGGTGTAGAATTGTGTTCGAACTTGTTGTCGGTGGAGCACTATGTACTGGAGTACGATTTGTTTTCAACGTATGATCGTTTGATACATCTTAAGTGGTCGGTTGGGCTAACTGAGGATAATGAGCATTTGGTAGATAGTATGGCTGCTTGGGAGGAGTATGTAATTTATAAGAAGATTTTCTTATCTTACACTGAATCAAAAATGTAACTAAATGCTGTAAAATGGTGTGTATAATCGAAGAAAAGTAGGTTATTGTAGAGCTAACAAACTTTTTAGTCAAATCTAAATACGATTTTTGTAAAAAAAATTATTTTTTAAATTCCTTATATTGAGGAAATTTCTTCAATATGACTATTTCTTTTCGTTATTTAACAGGGTGTAAATATAATAAAAAATTAGTTAAATTTACTAAAATTTTTAGGCCCATTATTATAACTTGCCAAGAACTAAAGTTAGGATTTTGTCGAAGCGATAACTAGTGTTTCGTTATAAGAAATGGATAAGGCTCGTTACTTTAACTTGTCTGTAAAGTAATTGACAGTTAAATGTTATTTTTAGCTAACTTATCGGTCCGACAAAATCCCAACTTTAGCTATTGGCAAGTTATACTATTGGGCCTTAGTTTATCTTTTATTAAATTTTATTCTTTATAATATCTTTTCATAATTAGATAAAAATATGCAACATAATCTGAACACAAAATTGCATATCATTAATGCCTTTTTCCTCTTTTAAGAAGAACAAATGAATAAGGCTTTTAGTTTATGTTGCGGGCATTTGATATGAATTGTTTAAAATAAAAAAATATACATAAATAGAAAATTTTCAATTTTATATGTCAATTCAAATAATTTTTCTGAAGTTAAATTTAACGAAATTTTTTCGATTTTACATCTCTTTTTTCATTTATACATGTATAAGCCGTTTTCTTTGAAAGTGGTGTAAGTGTATTTTATTCAATATGGAGATATTTAAGGTTTTGCGTTTGAATAATTTGAAAAATATGGATATATGTTATTCTAGTATAATGTATTTTTAAATCAAATTATTAAATTTATAATGTAATCATTTTTTAAGTGTGATTAAGAAAAACTTATACTTTGACTTCAAAAGGACTTGCACCACTTTCAAAGTCAGCAAAAAGTAAAAATCTTACATTTACAAAATATTAACAAGGGGTTCTCAATTGCAACAAACCGATTTGTTTTTATGAAAGTTTTACTAAATACTTTAACCAAAAAAAAAAAAAACAAATAACAAAATAAAAAAGCTTTATTTCAACATTTACCATTTAACCACCATTAATTATACTTTTACTATTAATATATTTTAACTTTTTTCATTATGATCAAGTTTTTAAAAATAATCATGATTTGTTGGAGGGATATATGGTAATAAATTAAACATATCTGTCAAGTGTTCTAATGTGATGAGCCTGTAATGATATAAATATATTAGTACTATATTTCCAAAGTTGTGTGATCTTCGCCCTGAGGGCAATACATTTTGTGATTTAAAATTCTCATTCTCACTAAATGAAGTCTTATAGAACATTGCATATGGTTTGCTTTTTTACCTCTTCACCATTGATATTTTTT
>OX451217.1:58377991-58539000 GCA_949628195.1 Phasia obesa | reverse complement strand
ATTTGGATTTAATTGCACACATTTACATGAAATAAAAGAAATGTTGTGTTTGAAATGTTTTACTGGATAACCAACAATACTGTCATAGCAGCCACATCTTCTGCAGGCGACATTAATACTGACTATTAAGAAGATTAAATTTTTATATAAAATTAAAAACAGTAGTATAACTAAAAGTGGTTTTGTATAAACAATGGGATTTGACGATGAAAAAAGGTCTGTTCTTATTCATTATCTTTAAAGGTTGCGTAATATAAAAATAATATTATTGTAATTAAATTCAACAACTTGCTATTAGCTAAGCCCAGCTTGCTGTAAGTCTGACCTCAACAATTAGCAAAATGTCCATAGAAACATTTTGCTAATGGTTGAGGTCAACTCATGAAGAAAACTCCACTCAAAATGTTAGGTGATTTAAAATATCCTATATTTGACAATTTGCTAGACCGAAAGAAATCAAATAAATCTAAAACAGCAGCTTCTGTATCCCTCTAAATACTTCTCGTCATTTTGATGAAGCAAGTGTTCTTTAGACTGAAACTTGGGTTGTTATCGAGGCATCTAGAGTTCTATATAATAAAAATTTATAAGAACTGTCGACATTTTTGTAGACAGTTAATATACTGAGAATGAACATGGGTAAGGAGAGGCTAGGGATGGCTAAGGCTAGCTTCGTGCTTGTCTGTAATGCAGTATTTATCTCTATGTCGTTTGGTGCTATTGCGGACAGTACTTTGGGTTACTGCCTTTACCGAACTAATGTATAAAATAAACTGTATAAATTTAAGCCCGCTACGTAAACTTTGTGTGCTTTGTGTGAGTCCTGAAAATATTTTGTTCGACTTTGAAAGTAATCCAAACGAAATTTTAAGGCTCTTATTTTTATAGTGTATATAAAGTAAATACGTATACTGAAGGTATTTACTTTATATAAAGGTACCCATCTAAAATTTATAAATATTTCTAAAATTGAAAATTTTAATTATTATTAGTTTATGTATTACATACAATGAAATTTAGAATCAAATAGATGATGCTTACAACTAAAACACTACCCTAAGTAGATTAGATACAAGAGTGCTGATGACGGACGTGGCTGTCTAGCAAATGTGCATTCCGCTCGTGCTGGTATCTAAAAAAATTAAATTTTCCCAATTTTTCTCTAATATTATCACCTAATTTGTAATTTAATTAATTCTTTCTTAGAGAGAATAAAAACGAATTTAAGCTTGATTATAAATTTCATTGTATGTAATATATAAACAGTTCGACTAATAATAATTAAAATTTTCAAAGTTAAAAATCGCAAAGCACTGCGCAATCTTGTTTACTCAACAAAGTTTGGTTTGATATTAGATTAGTTTTAACTAAAAACGAATGTTGGAAGTAAAACAAATAAACAAAAAGTAGCTTTCATTGCTAACCGAAGATAGGCTGAAGGAACAACAAATATAAGGTGGTAAATATTAAAAAGTAAAAATATTCATCAAGAGGGAAGCTTAAGGTAATGGTAGACTTCGTTCACACCAACTGACGATTGATAATTGAATACAAGTTTTCTCGTATTCCTTTATCTGGGTTTGGTTGGTGAAATAGGTGATGCTTACAACTAAAACACTACCCTAAGTAGATTAGATACAAGAGTGCGAATGACGGACGTGGCTGTCTAGAAAATGTGCATTCCGCTCGTGCTGGGTCTAAAAAAATAAAATTTTCCCAATTTTTCTTTAATATTATCACCTAATTTGTAATTTAATTAATTCTTTCTAAAATTCTAATAACTAATGAAAAGGTCTGTAAAAAGTGCTTAAAATATTTGAATGACAATGTAATTCCACAAAGTAAAAATACGAATTTTATTCAATTGGCTATTTGGCAGTAAGTAATTCACATTTTTTCATTATTTTAAAACAGCGCCATCTGTTGCACAACCGTGTTTAAAAAATAAAAGATGCCTTAAAGTATGCAGTACCTTTAAATCGTAAAAAAAAAAATTGCGTACTTTCACTGCTTTTTCTCAAATTTCTCTTGGAAACAAAATATTTTTGAGGAAAAAAGTATCCTATATTAGAATCAGGATATTAAGGTACCTCCTTACAAAGTTTTTTTAAAATTCATTCAGCCTGTATTAACGTAAACTTATGAGAATTTTGTTTATAAGCATTTTGATTTGAAATAAATAAAACATAAATAAACTTTGAGCTGGTTTTATTATAATTAATTTTAGATGCTTTACATTTTCATGCTTCTATTACACGCTTTTTTCAATGAATTAAAATTTCCATATTACTGATACTCTTCTTATTACGTTTATTACCTTATTAGGTCTGTTTTAATAACTTTCCTAGCAGAAACTAGCAACGAGAGAGTAAAACAGAAATTTCCATAATTACTCTCCCAAATATGAAAAAGTAAACGAATGCTTTACTAGCAAACATTAGCAAGTAGACTACGATGGCGTTGGGAAGGATTCAAAACTTGTGCTGATTTGACCATCAAATAGTACCTTTGTAAACGTAATTGTACTTAAATGGTAAACATAAGATAATCTACCGTTGTTAGCCAGAAAGTTGGCTTTAAAGAAGTTCATACTGATTATAATAATATCAAGGAAAGCATTTAGCCATTGCACAAGAAAACAAAAGTACAATAATTTAAAACAAAATTATTGTTTTAAAATATTGGGTGGTTATTGAAAGGGTTTATGATGAATTCTAGCTTTAGACATGTATATTTTTGATTAGTCTGTGCTAATAAACATGCTTTATTTCAAAGTAATTTCTATAATATTTACACAAATAATCTTCCAAAATATCGTTTGAGACCTCACTAAATTAAGAAAAAACACACCAACAAAATTTTATTCACTTTTACATTATTTTAACTACTAAATACTGATATTTTCCCTAATATTACAAAAATTTCTTTTTTCGTGCAATTTTTGCAAAAAAAAAAAAAATAAAAGAAAATATTTTGAACACAAAATCCCGAACAACTGATGATTGACAATTTATTGCTAGTAATAATTTACGTGAGCCAAGTTAGCGTCGACGAAATAGCGTCGATTTTGGGAATTTAAAAACCGGGAAAAAAACTGGGAAAAATAAATACCCTGTAATGGGGAATTTTACTAATAGCTTAGATTTTTACTAATAGCGTCGACGAAATAGAATCGATTTTGGGAATTAAAAACCGGGGAAAAATAAATATCTGTAATGGCATAGATTTTGCTGATTTTTCCCGTGGAAACTATGATACTCCCAGGAAAAATGACTATATATTTTGAAAATATAGACTTTAATGAATATTTTGAAGCAATCGTTCCAAAAAATCGCAGAGCCGTTCCCGAGAAAAGTGGCTTCATCCCTAGTGGGCACAAAAAACCGTTGCTGATTTTTCCCATGGAAACTATATAGTCATTTTTCCTGGGAGTATCATAGTTTCCATGGGAAAAATCAGCAACGGTTTTTTGTGCCCACTAGGGATGAAGCCACTTTTCTCGGGAACGGCTCTGCGGATTTTTAGCACGATTGGTTCAAAATGTTCATTAAAGTCTATATTTTCAAAATATATAGTAATTTTTTCTGGGAGTATCATAGATTTCAATGGAAAATCAATAACCATTTTCCCTTTTTTATACTTATATACCAAAAAGCTACGCCATTAGTAAAATTCCCTATTACAGGGTATTTATTTTCCCCGTTTTTTTCCCGGTTTTTTAATTCCCAAAATCGACGCTATTTCGTCGACGCTATCTTGGCGCACTTTAATAATTTTACTAGCAAAAACATTCAAGTAGTTTTTTTTTCTCTCACATTTTCGTTCTCTATTTCATTAGTATCTACAGTCACTTGAACAATATAATCATTTTTATGCCGATGACCATCTATATTCATTATTTTACCGAAAGGAGTTAATTTTCTTAATTTTTTACTTTTGTTACTGCCGAAAGGATAAGAGAAATTTTAATTTTTATATTATATTTCATAGGAGGTAGAGCTTTAACACTTTTAAACACTATTTCTTTATATTATACTACCAAACAAACATTTTTTCTTTATTTTTTAACCGACTTCAAAAAAGAAGGAGGTTATCTATTCGTCTGAATGTTGCTTTTTTTTATGTATGTAACCGCAGAACTCAGCCATTTCTGAACCGATTTTAAATTTTTTTTCTTTATTTGAAAGGTTATGCTTTCAGGTTGGTCCCATTTTAAAAACAGTTCATTATATTAAAAATTAAAGGGTGTCCCCATACAACATACATGTTTTTTACGTGTATTAAGAACCGTAAAGGGCACCAAATTAAAATTTTGAAAAATTGCGTATCGCTATAGCTCCCAACAGCAGAAATGAATAAAAAAAATTAATTTAAAATTTAACGGGTGTCCCCATAGGTGACATAATTTGACCTATTTGGGTCTAACTTTTGAACCGTTATAGACAAAACCTTGAAAATTTGACAGAATGTCGATTACTATGACCGTTATAATAAAATGTATAAATATTCAAAATTTTAAATTAAAGGGTGCGCCAATAGTTCATTTAATTTGATGTATATGGCCAAACTTTTGAATAGTTGTTCACAGACCGCTGAAATTTACAAAGAATCTGTAGTGCTAAGTCAGCTATAACAAAAAGTATAAAATTTTGAATTTGGAACTAAAAGGGTGTCCCAATAGTTAATGTAATTCTATGTATGTGGCCAAACTTTTGAACTGTTAGAGACAGACAGCTGAAATTTACAAGGAATCTGTATTGCAAAGTCCACTACAGCAAGTATACAATTTGAAGTTAGAAACTAAGGGTGTCCCCATAAATTACGTAATTTGATCTATATGACCTTTCGAACCGTTAAACACAAACACTTGAAAATTAGGCAGAATATCCACTACTTTCTCTGGTATGATAACAAGTATAAATATTTGGAATTATAATGTAAAGGGTGTCCCAATAGTTCATGTAATTTGATATATATGGTTAAACTTTTTAATCGTTATAGACAGAAAGAATCTTTGTGGCCAAGTCCTCTATAACAACAGGTCTTTAATTTAACATTGTAAATTAAAGGGTGTCCGAATAGGTGATGTTATTAGATCTGTGTGCCCCTATCTTTGAAACCGTTATAGACAGAGGCTTGAATGGTGTCCCCATACAAGACGGATACTGGTGAAAATAGCTTAACTTTTGAACAGTAATAGGGAGAGGCTTGACATTCAATAGTCTTAATTTTTTTCCCTCTAATTTTGGCGCATCTTTTATTTGGTTTAAATCTAATTCTTACAGATTACTTCTTACATTTTTAGTTTAGAATTGGTGCCCTTCTATCTGTTTTGAAGTCGGTTTTTTTTTGCAAAAATTATTATTTCCATAAGGTCAATAAGCTGAAAGAATATTTTTTTTTTATTTTAAAGAAAAATAGGATAAATTTAATTTTAGACACCAGTAGATTGTGATGCATTTTTGGTCGGTACATACTTCTTCAAAATTCTTCTCAAAAAATGAGAGAAATTGTAGTCAATCATTTATAGTCACCAAAATAGAACGAGACCTGCAAAGTTTAATTCTTAACCAAATTAAAATTTAAAAGAAGGTTAAGATTTGATTTGATATTTAAATTGATATTTAAATACATGTACTTTTGGCACCAGGGAATTCGAAATTTGTTGGATTGAAGATTACTTGAATATAACATCAATTTTGAAAAACGTATAGTCTCAACAACCAACAATGTGCCAAATCTGCAAAAATAAATGCGTAAAATACCCTAGCCACGCTCTTTTTGAATATTTTTTAAAATAAGGAAGAAACTATAACATTTGAATATAAAATGTGTTTTATACAGAGGAGCATAACTTTAAATTGATTGATAATTGGCTTTACTAATTAGATAGTGTGGATTAGATAGAACGGATTAATGTTTAAGCATGATGTCAGACATTTGACCACCTCACAGTGAACCACTCGAAAAATCCACAATTTTTAATAGGGTTGGATATGCCGTTTGCTTAGTAGTAGGGAGTGTGGTCTTTAATTTTTGGTCTAAAAATCGACCGATTAGTAAATATTTATTTATGAAGGATTTCAAATACAATTTCAGTTTTAGTTAAAAACTTTATCGTTTATAATTATGAATGTTTATTATTTAGTGATATATTTGGGCTTATTCTTTACCTGGCATTACAATTAATATTTATTAACAATTTTTAAAATTAATTCTTAAGTCTAGTATAAATGATTATGGCGATGGTCATCCACAAATTGATTGATTTTTGGAATCAAAAATTCGTGAAACATAGGTCTTTTAACTTTCATTATCCTCCCTCATTAGCTCCCACTTTATTTCGAAAGAAATATGGACTTATGATGCCGTTGGCTAACAATCCACAACCAAACACACAATTTTTGTGGATAAAATTGCGTGTCACTAAATTGATTGTTTTCACTCCATATTCGGAAGTTTTCTTGTTTATTTTACTTAACAAGATTTTCAGTAAAAAACTACATCAGTTTGAATTTTTTCTGTGACACCAATCAGTAAATATCTGACTCACTTCTGATCACAAGGGTTTTAATTCTTGAACAATCTGAACCTTGTAGGGAAACTTTTGGTAAAAAGACAATGCTTAAAGTACTGAGAATGGCGATGTATTGATAGATCAGGATGATCAGCAACACTTCGACTTAAAGAAGCGATTATTTCCTCAGAACAAATATTAATCTGTTTTGTTGATGGCTTAGAGTCATGTAGTGAATAAGTAGTGCGAAATTTTTTAATAGTTCGTTGAATAGAATCCACTGTAAAATTTAGGAAATGTTATATATGTATTGTATTTAGAGCCTTGATTTTTTAAATAAATTTTCACAACTTTAAGGTCTTTTTGGATTCTAATATTACTTATGGTTATTGACACTTAGCTGGCTTTCTCTGTTTGTATCCCAGCATCCAAATTTACGCTAGCGTATACTCAAACTCAAAGGATACTGATTTGTTATATTCCACAAATCTTGATTTGAAAACATGGCTAGCAAGAATATTCTAAGTATACGCCTGATCCAACGGTTTGAAAACTCTTGCATAGTACTAATATCGTGACTCGATATATTCCCTGTTTTGCAGCTAAATAGAACCACAGATTTCACATTGCTGTTAAAAACCTTGACTTTGTTAAGAGTACCATACGCTTTTCTTGCCCTACAAATTTTTGTTTATGTTATATGTAATCTACCTTGAGTTTTAAGAGTCAGACGTCACCTGTATAATCAATTACAACTAAACAGACCTGACGGAATACCATACTGCATACCCATAGAGTGTTTCATAAATACGTCAAGTAAAATTTTAAACAATAATGGAGACAAAATACAGCCTTTCAAAACTCCGGCGTTTAATTTGATGGGTTTGCTTAATGAGCCCTCATGAAGTATATAACAACAGGTGCTGCTGTAGAGCTCTTTAATTAGCATAATTATCTTCTCGGAAACTCCTTTGCCAACTGCTGACAGAAATAACTCTCCCACAATTCCAGCTTTTGCCCCTTGGCATATATCAATTCGCCCTGATCGTTCCTCAGAGGTATCATATTGTAATGGCTATGGCCGGAGATCTCATTCGTAATCTGGTATAAGTTTTTCGACCCGTTTTACTCGTTATTTGGGCAGGTCAGCCATCTCCCGCTTATCTTCTCTTGCATTTCGTTTTATATTTCGTTTTTTTTCTCGATATACGAGGTAGGATAAAAAAATAACCATTATTTTCAATTTTCGTGAGGTCGTATGTTCGATTTTCTAATTTTTTTTAATGTTTGTACACATGTCTGTTATTTATGTTGACAATATCAGCCATTTTGGATTGTCAGTTAGTTTTTGACAGATAAAAAGGATAAATTTTGTGTAAAAAATGAACATGAAACGTGCGGCAGCGAAGACTGTTCCAAAATTGCTAAATTTGGAGCAATACAACGTGGCATGGACATCGCTCAGGAGATGTTTAACATCGTCAACGATGATCCACATTTGCTCAAAAATGTCATAACTGTCCATAATGTCCTTGCACATTTAATTTAATTTTGTACACAAAACTTAATACAGTTTCTTTGATCCATTTTAAATAGTAAAAAATCGAAGAGCACACCAAAACACGACTAACCTTTTTATCTGCCAAAACAAACTGACAGTCCAAAATGGCTGATATTGTCAACATAGATAACAGACATGTGTACCAACATTAAAAAAAAATGCGAAAATCGAACATAAGTACCTCACGAAAATTGAAAATAACCATTATTTTTAGATCATACCATGTAGACGTTCTTCCTTTTGTTTAGATTGCTACCTGGATTCTATTATTTGACATGTGTTTTCGGATATATAGAGCTTTTTGTTTTTTAGCATATCTTATTTCACTTTCAGCTGTTTTATTGAATGAGGTTTTTACATCAATCCAATTAAAATCAATATTTTGTAGGGAAGAAGTTAATTCGAGATTTACTCTGTTCCTTAAATCGTTGGAAGACTGGTTATTTAATTTAATTTTTTTTATTTTTGAAGGTCAAATCTGCTTCTGCTGATGGCTGGCTTACTTTGTACAGCTTTAAACTTTAGTGGGACTTCAGGTGGTGATCACTACCACCTCACATCCTATAGTGACTTTCTCCACATCCTGCTTATCGTAAAATAGTCGATCTGCTTTTCGCTTATATGATCCGGGGATACCCAAGTAACTTTGTGGATATTCCTGTGAGAGAACAAATTACATTTCTTTAAGAAGTTGCTATAAAAAATGAACACTATTTAATAGAAAATTATATCAGTTAACACAAAACTGTACTTAAAAAATTTTACAAACATTTGGTTATTTTCAATTCAACTGCAAATAATAGATGGTTATTTTACTACTCTTTAAATTTAATTTTTTCTTTTTTGTAAATTCTTTTTCTTTATTTTTCGTCTGTGACCATTCATTCGTACCTGTAATATTTTATGATTTACGATGAAACGTGATTTTCACAAGTAGAGTTCTTTTATCGCTAAAAAAAATTAAAAATACCAAAAAAATAAAATGAGTGAAAATATGCATATACTTTACACCAAAGCCAGTACAAGATACTCCATTTGTTTCCAAAGTAATATGTTTTCATGTTTTCAGTTTTATTTTCATCTTTCGTTTATTTTTTTTTTTTTTTTTTTTTGAATAAAGTATAAAAAAAAAGATGAACAAAAACATGGAAAAAAGAAATTGGCCATAAGCTTAAGCTGGTAGAAATAGGTAGAAAATATGCAAACGATTTGGCAAACGATAGATACTCAAAGTGTTACAGAATCCATGTAATATAGCAACAAACTGGCTAAAACCAAGGCCAACAAAAACACAACTTCTACGAGTATAAAAATGCTAAACTTATGACGACGATTAGTTTCATTGTACGTTGCTCCAGTAAAAAGAGCTTTTAAGTAGCCGGGTTTGTTGAATTCCAAAGCAAAATCCTGTAGTAAAATGTTAAATTCATATTAGAATGAGAAAATCCTGTAAAAATGTTGCCATGCCTTTGAGTATTCAGTGTTGCAATATGCAATGATTTGGTAAAGATAAAATGGAAAATATTTATTCAAAATCATAGTGCATAATCATTTTATTGAATAGACTGCCAAGTAACAAGAAAATATTCAATTTTTTTCCACATGCATGATCCGGCATGCTTTCAATCTATATAAAGGTTAAGGTAAAGTATTGAAATTTATAAGATTTTACACTTAGCACAACATGTTTACAAAATTAAAATGTAAACATATACGACCACAAATAAGACACGTAATATCATATATAGGCATGTGGTTAGCAGGAATTTAACCTTTTACATACACACATATATATTTAGTGTTGGATATACATACATATGTATGTATTTCTTGAATAATTATAGATGGAACATACAAATTTTCTATGGAATCCCAATTTAAACCTACTGTTACATCATATTCTTTTAACACTTTTACGCCTCCGAAAATTAAGAAGCCGAAGGGTTGTATCCAAAGTCATATTATGCATACCTTTAATTTAATTTTCAATTGATCACACGAGCTTACAGAGGAAAAGGCACATCAACAATACAAACAGGCAACTTAATAAAATTAATAATTTCATACCGCAAATGTGATGAATTGTAATTCTTTTTGAGAAAGTTGTTGAACTCATTGGTTTCTATATCTGCGCTAAAAAGTCTAACAGAAAACTGATAATACAACTGTACTTATACTTTTCAAAGCTTATGTATATAAAGGGTGGTTAAATTTGTAAGGGCCGATGTTGATATTGAATAAAACACAAATTATTTAGGAAACTATTGTCATTCCTATTTACTTTACCATACGTAGTATAAGGTAAGGTATAGTAATCATGAAAAAAATCGAGGTCGGGATTTCGACGGATTTATACGTTTTGAGGTCCCCAGAATCCATTTTGTCTATTTTCGCGATGATGTCTGTGGGTGGGTGGGTGTGTATGCCACTATTTTTGTGGAGTTTGTACAGGTCATACCGTTTGACATATCAAAACGAAATTTAGTATATACCTTTGGTATATGAAGACGAAGAGCTGTATGGTTTTTGGGCATAATCGGGAGGGGGCAAGGGGTAGTTTCCTTACCCATAAATTTTGTGAACGCTGTACAGGTCATACCGTACGACGTATTAAAACGAAATTTAGTCTGTACCTTTGGGTTATGGAAATGAAGAGCTGTATAAATTTTGGGCATAATCAAGAAGGAGCAAGGGGTAGTTTACTTACTCCCAAAATTTGTAAACGCTCTACAGGTCATACCGTATGACATATCAAAATGAAATTCAGTATGTGCCTTTGGTTTATGGAGATGAAGAGCTGTGTAAATTTTGGCCATAATCGGGAAGGGGCCAGGGGTAGTTTACCTAACACCCCAAACCGAAAATAATTAATTTTTCGATTCGAATATACTTTGAACTTATATTCTTTATGCAATATATCCATAAAAATATCTGTTTCCATTTGGTATGGTAAAGTTGAATGTAAGCCACTCCAGTTTTATTATTATTTTGATAATATCGGTATGGTTCAATTATGTATGGAACAAAATATCGGCAAAATGGCAGCCGCGACCTCGGCGGCACACCTCCATCCGATGCTCCACATTTTCGATGACGCTGAGGCATAATTGAGGTTCTATGCCGTTTATGGGCTGCATACAAAATGACCCAAAAGCATAAATGAAAAATTACCCAAGAAATCTTCATACAAAATTGGGTAATATTTCATATGAAAAGTAACCCAAAAATGTTGGGTGTTTTTTCGTCATTTTTGGAGAATAATTCATTTTTATATTTTTGGGCGAATTTTCATAATGAAAATGACCTAAGTTTAACAATAAACAATAAATAATTTAAATAATTAATTTCAACTCATATTAGCAAACTATTTGTAACTTTATTTTTTTTATTCACATATATTTCCTTTCATATTTATTTTAATGAACGCATACAATATTTATTTGCGTACATTGGCAACAATATATTTAACTTGGTACCAAATCGCTTCCTAACAGACTGTGATCACAGATTACATACAACTTCTTCTCAAAGCTTGCGCGATGAATTCAATCAATGGTTCAATTAATTTAAATCAACGATTTAATTTAGCAACGTTTGTAGCGGCCGTGACCACGGTTACTCAGAGTTTCTTTGGCAGCACCCCCAGGAGCAGCAGGTGTCACAGCTTTCTTGGATTTTGATCAAAGATTACATACCGAAGTTGCAAGCTGATAGCTTTCTTGATAAATTAAACCAATATTAATGCCCTTACTAAAACTGTTGACATTTTTATATTTCATAAGAAAACTATAAATAAATTTGGGCGATAATTCGGTATTTTAGTCACATTTTTTGGTCCAAATTTACATTTTCTTTTTTGGGCAATCTTTCATTTCTTTAGGGTGATTATTCATTCGGCAATTTCTCATTTTTGTTTTTGGGCGATTTTTCATAGGGCAATTTGCATGCAGCCGCCGTTAATGTGCCGAATTATTTCATCCTTTAGCTCTTGAACTGTTGCTGGCTTACCGAACACCCTACACATTTTCTTTCAAATAACCTCAAAGAAGAAAGTCCAACGGTGCAACATGATCTTGGCGGCCAGTTGACATCTCCACCACGTGAGATAACACGGCCATTGATTTTGTCGCGCAAAAGAGCGATTGTTTCGTTAGCTGTGGTAAGTGGACCGTCCTGTTGAAACCACATATCCTCCACCTCCATATCCTCCAATTCGGGCCATAAAAAGTTCGTTATCATCTCACGATAGTGAACACCATTCACAGTAACTGCCTAGCCGGCCTCATTTTAGAAAAAAAAGGACCGTTCCCATCAAACCTGTTTTTTTACAGACTATATGTATTAACACGATAACAATATCACGCCCTCCATTCAAATTCAGCCTGTGTTTGTTCTACACAATGTTTCTTATTAAGGGAGTTACTGATGCAAAATTCCAAGGCGCTACCTATTGCAGTTCTCTAGAACAGGATAATAATTTTTTACTTTGTATGGGGGGCACCACGCTCACTATCCCAATTCAGCCTAGGGGTTTACTTGTACCAACTTTAAAGACCATACCTATTATAGTTCTCTATGTACACAATAATAATTTTTCACTTTGTAAGGGAGGTACCACGCCCACTGTCCCAATTCATTCTATATTTTGGCAGACTATGCGCTTTAGCACAAACGTTTATCTTGCAAAGTTTCAAGGCGCTGTCTATTGTGGTTCGCCAGGAACACGATAATAATTTTTCACTTTGTATGCGAGGTACCACCCGCACTATTTCAATTCAGTCTGTGTTTAACTAAACTATGTACGTTAATTTGGCGGTTATTGGTGCAAAATTCCAAGGCGCTAGCTAGTGCAGTTGTCTAGATACAGGATAATAATTTTTCACTTTGTATGGGAGGTACCACTCCCGCTATTCCAATCCCGTCTGTGTTTAGCTAAACTATGCACGTTAATATGGGGGTTATTGGTGCAAAATTCCAAGGCGCTAGCTAGTGTAGTTCTCTAAATACAGTATAATAATTTTTACTTTGTATGGGAGGTACCACTCCCGCTATTACAATCCAGTCTATCTTTCTCCAAACTATGTACGTTAATATAGAGGTTACTGGTGCAAAATTTCAAGGTGCTACCTATTACTGTTAGCAAGAAACACGATGATAAATATTTACTTTGTATGGGAGATGCCACGCCCACGTCGAATATGTATCTAATAATAAACTGTGAAAATTTCAGAAAGATCGGTTCATTGGTGTAGGCAGCTATAGCTTTCCGACAAACAAACAAACAAACATACAAACAAACACATATATATATATATATATATATATATATATATATATATATATATATATATATATATATATATAGATATATATAGTACTTAACCCTCTGCAACTGACGTGCATTAACTTTAGCAATGTAACTGATGTGGGGTATAGCAGACCTCACTTTTAAATTCATTTCTAACGTTTAATTTTCTGACGGATATCTTCTGTACTTATGAATCTATTACAGTAAATAGTTCTCAAGCCAATATAACATTAAAATTTGAATTAAAAGAAAAGGTAACGAGCGTACCATCTCATTGCCTCGAATTGTACAAAGGTACTTAAGAATTTTTATGTCAGACTACGACGTCAGTTGCAGAGGGTTAATAAAATTATATAAAATTTGTAACAAAAAAAAACCAAAATGACTCTTATGTACTCAATTTTGCTAATCTGCATTTTATGAATTTGAAGAAGAAATGAAATAAAAAAGTACCGATATTTTTCAATCTTTTTGCTTTTTATTAGTTTTTTTTAAGATGATATAAGCTCGATATTATTTAAATCGCGTGTGGTAAAAACATTGTGCAAATATTAGAACAAAAATCAATTAAAAAATTTTAACTAATGCGGACGCACGTCTAATTTTAGAAAAATGAAAAGAGATAAGTTTGGTAAACATACAATAATTATTTTAATATAATAAGGTGGAAATATTTTGTCTCATCATTATTATTTACCCAAATTCTTTAAAATGAATATGTATATACATATTCATATCCTGTTCTCTGTGGGATTGGTAAAAATATATATGAATTCTATTACCTATGACTACACCAGGTTATTGAATTGCTTAAGTAAAGTTACTTGTCGACAAATATGTACAACGTAAGATACGTGTTTAATGTGATAAAATTTTCTAGTCAGAAGAAAAACTATACCAAAAATTACATTTTATTTTTAGAGTATACCCCGAATGAATATGAACAAATAAAATGAAATGAAACCAAATACCTAAGATTGTATATATTTCATTTTATTCAAAACAACAGATTTATTATAGAAGTCGATTGAAATTCAATATTAACCATCGTCACAAGTGTAATATTTACTGTAACATCATTATTGTTTTGATCAATCCAATTTTATATTTATCCGAATTTATTGTTACAACTTTTTTTAGTATTGCAAAGATTGATTTGCACAAATATTGCTTAAAATAAAATGGAATACCAGTGTATTTTTGAGACAAAAAAATAATATTTTAACATTAAAAATAAATTGCAGTTCTATTTCATGAAATAAAAAAATTGTCGTTTAAAAGAAAAAAATGAATAGAAATATTATGCTTCGACACAAGAAATACAAGGATAATAAATAACCTTTACACTTTATAGTTTGCAGTCATATTAAAAAAAAAAACGATAAATCTGCATTACTTACAAAATTATTGAAAACAATCTATTTAATTTAAATATAAATTTGATCTAATTTAAAAATTAGATTTTTTAATATTTTATAAACCTTTACTGCAAATGTTCAAAGTTATTCACAAGACTCTTTTAGCTAGCCAGCTATCTCTGTAATGCAATTCACTAACTTTTAACACCAGGACAATCGCTATAATAGCCAACATCTTTTGTTTATTATTTAATATTTTGCTAATTACCCATAACGTTTTATAATAAAAATGCAAGTTATTTGTTGGGGGGAAAAGAGCTAGTTCCTATACGTATTTCACTGGTTGCTCAGGCCAGATCATCAGGAAACCTTTTTCCTAATTTTAGAGATTTTGCCAGAAATATTCTATAACATTCTATTTTTTGCCATCACTTAATGCAGACGTAAGGCGGGATGAAAAGCATACACAAGTTAATTTTGTTCTCGCTAGAGAATCGAAAATTAACAAGTGTTTGGAGTAACGACTAACTACTTTTTAACGATAGTAGTATTACCCCCGGGGGTTCCAATTGTCACTGCAGGAATATGGCAAATGCTTTGACGCGGTCCACTCGGGGAAAATAGGGGCACCAGACGCTAGGGTTCCTAGAGCCTAAATCTGGAAGAAAAGGTCTGTGAGTAAAATCACGGGTTCTCTTCGAGGCTCGACCAGTGCCCAAAGGACTGGTACCACGGGA
Organism: Phasia obesa; assembly: GCA_949628195.1. Classification (NCBI taxonomy): domain Eukaryota; kingdom Metazoa; phylum Arthropoda; class Insecta; order Diptera; family Tachinidae; genus Phasia; species Phasia obesa. The sequence continues at coordinate 58,523,519 of OX451217.1, read as the reverse complement.
ATCGGTGGCCCCACAGAGAGCCTATCCTCTCTGTGACCGGTTATTGGTGAGGTCCCCTTCGGGGGTACACGTGGTGGTTGTGGTTTAAGATCGATTAAGTAGGTAAGGTGCAAGGTCGATCAAGTGTGCTGTTGCACTCTCAACAGACGGAGTTTGGATAGTCTCCAAACCCCTAAGCAAGAGGTTATAATGTGGATCTAGGCTTGCCTTGGAAAGGCTTGCCATATTATATAAATTGCTACTCATTGTGACTGTATCACACACAAAAAGCGATTGGTGGCAATCGTAAAGTGTTGTTATACTACACAATGGGGGCGCTAGTCTACCCCTAAGTTTCACTCGGTGGTAAGACCACCGTGGGGTTAGGCCGAGTAGGCAGGTACTCACGTTAATCTTGTTCCACAATTAGCGATAGTAGACAGCACTAAAGCGAAAAGCACAAGGTGTAATAGAACAAAAAACAATTTTTTTTAACTTGTACTAATTCATTGGAAACTAGCTATGCCCGTGAGCGTCCTTGCAATATTTTGTTCGATTTTGCTTTGAATGCAATCCACACCAAAAATTCTTACTTTTTTAGTGTCGCCTTAAACTAGGCTTCAGTTAAGGTTATGTATTTACTTTATAAGATAGCGACATCTGTTAGTGGTTAGTGCTTCAGTTATGGTTTATGTATTTACTTTACTACTAAAATAAAATAAAAGTACTTTCACTGCTTTTTTTCCACTTTCTCTTGGAAATAAGATATTTTTTCCGTAAAAAGTGTCCTATATTGTAATCAAGATACTAAGGTACCTCCTTAAAAAATTTTGTTAAAATCTGGTCGTCTTGTGTAAAGAATCCTCATAATAGTGACTGTTAAAGCTCCCCAGTTATCTATAAAAATAATAAAATAGTAACTCATTTCCTGCCTGTCTGTCGTTATATTTTTGTGTTCACCTCATGTAAATACTAGTGGATGGATTTTAAAACAACTTTAAAACAATTCTGACATTAATATAGGATACTTTTTTTTAATATAGATATTTTATTTCCAAGAGAAAGTAGAGAAAGTACGCCGATATATTTTACCGATTTAAAGGTACTGCATACCTTAAGGCATCTTTTATTTTTAAAAGCGGTATATTTTAAACACGGATGCGCAATAAATGGCGCGGTTTTACAATAATGGAAAAATTAATTGAAAGCGGGATATTTTAAACACCGTTGCACAATACTTACGACCAAATAGACAATTGAATAAAATTTGAATTTGATTTGTATTTTTACCTCGTGGAATTAAATTGTTATTAAAATATTTTAAAAAAATTTTACAGAGCTTTACAATATTTTTTAGAATTTTATATAAATTTTAGAATTTTATGCAGGGATGGGTACCTTTATATAAAGTAAATACCATAGAGTCTTAAAATTCGGTGTGGATTGCTTTCAAAGCAAAATCGAACAAGATATTGTCAGGGCGCACACAACGTGTGTGGGCGCAGCTAGTTTAAAATAAAATAACACCATTTAGGTAACGCTTAGGTAGCCGAAATGAATTTAAATTCATTTCCTAGCAAGTTCATATGTTTTAGAAAGTTGTTTATTGAGATCTTAGGTTCATTTTTGTAGTTGATTGTTTCCTTGAATTTTGAACGGTTTGCTACCTATGGACCTGAACAGGGGAAAAAAGGTAAAAAAATGGAATTTTTTAAAGTTTTTTTGCGATTTTGACCTTCAAGATGAAGTTTTTTTGATTTTATATGTTAAAAATGTTTGTTCTTTATGACAAGAGCTACAACTTTGCCTCAGAGAGTATATCAAAATTTCAAAAGGTTTGCAAAATATGAGCTTGAGTAAATAATAATTTTTTTGCAAAAATGACATCGAGGCCCCACATTTTTGAGGGCCCATAAAAAAAACCTGGAGGACTTTGGGCAAAACTGGGAGACAGGGGTCTTTTCTTTTGGTCTTTTTTGATGTAGTGGTGTCCGTATATGGTTATTTTGCCATGACTTAAAAAATTACCCAGTGTGTATACTTAAGCTGGTCAGCCTCAACATAGTTTACGTAAATAAAAACATTTTTTCAAATAAATTAATTTTAAACTGTGATATTAAATTTAAGCTATGTTTGATTTTTATTTATGTTTATTGTTTGGTAATTTGTAAAAAACTTACATATATTGGTTATGTGATCAATGTTATATTACGATGTTCTTGAAAAAGACAACAAATATAAACGAGACGTTGGGTAAATATGGAATAAAACGTTTTTTATTGACATAAAATATATTAGGCCCGACCAGCTTAAAATTATTTAATCAACAAAATAAAATTCTAATTTGGCGAATAAGTATCAGTAAACAAGTTTATAATCGGGAAATTTTAATAAAATTAATTCAGTAATTTTTACGTGAAGGGAACACAGACAGACGGACAAATATGCAGATGTATATATGTAAAAATTCTATTTTTATTTATTTCAACAGGTAATCGGAACAGTTAATATGTTATCTGATTAATCGTTAGTTAATATTTATAAACGTATGAGTTGTAATACTGACAGACACCTCTTTCTAACTTGTAGGACTATTTTCTAGAAGAAAATTAAAAATAATATATAATACGAATATCATGAAATCATAAGCTTACTTACCAAATTATAAACTCGTATATTAAGCAATATTTACAAACACATTATATGGGTTTTAAAAAATAGTATTAAAACAAAATAGCAGATTATTCTTTCTTAATTAAATATAAAATTGATTTAATTAAAAAATAATTAAATTTGTATTAAGCTTCGATGAGAGTTTTTATTGACTTTTTCTCAATGAAATACTTGAAATATAATATGAAATACTAGCGCTTTGCTTAAATGCAGGTAAGGAATTTTTGGATTATCTGTATTGAACATTCGGGAAGAAACGTATAGATTTTACTCTATTTCCCAAAGTTTTTGGCAGCATTTTTAATACAAAATCTTAATAGTAATCAGCATATTTTAGTTAAATTATATTTTGAATTCTAAAATTGTTACAATTCATTAGACAACAAATGCCTGAAATCATAATTTTAAATGAATATCTAAACTAACTTACTACACATACATACTAGCAAATCGTCGCGTTTATTCTTAAACCACGTAAGCGCCAAAAAGTCGTTTTTCAGAAAACTTAATTACTTCTTTAATATGGGTTTCAAAACAATTTTTTTTTTACAAAACGTGGCTGTGGGACTCTCTGCAATTTGCAATTAATTACAATTAATTGTAGCCAAATCTGCCGCTTATGTGGTTTTGGCGAAACCAGCAAATCGCAAATTTCTGTGTGTAAAAAAAAAACTTTTAACTTTACCAAAAATGCTCCAATTGGCCTGAAACTTTCTTGAACTTTTTATTCTTAAATACAAAAAACTTAGTGGTTGAGTCTTTAACATTTCCAACTTGAAATATAAAAACCATTATATTTCGCATACAAATGTCATTTGTATGGCGCTTACCAGGTTTTGAAAATGGATTTATTTATTTTTCATACAAACTTGTTAAGATGAGAATGTAGTCTGGTGCTAAATGTTACTTTCTACCATAAAAACCAAAAAAGTCAATTTCGAAAAAATGACGCTTACCTGGTTTAAGAAGAAACGCGACGAAATGGCACAAGTATAACGAATTTAATATTTTACCAACAGTTTCAAATTTTCCAAAATTAAAGTATACCTCTTTAAGTAATTTTTCCTCAGAGGGGCTTTGATTATACAGATGTGTAAATATTTTTAATGCTGATTACACATTACATTTACTGTGTTAAAGAACAGGTTGCTCATAATCAATAATTTATTAAAATTGTAATAACATCTTGTAGGGAAATGTTAAAATACTAGTAAGTAAGTACATACATCTATAAACATTCAAAAAATAAATATTTGTACACAGTCGGATACATGCGTGTACAGAGTAGGTTTAACGTATTATGCATGTACATATATAAGCGTATATTAAAGTCTTAACAAAAGTTATATTTTAAGAAACCCAACAAGCATATAAGTATAATTAAGTATTAATTGCATTTTTTATGATTTTAAATTATTTTATCCAAAATGCTAAAGTAAAGCAAACTAATTTTCAGGAGAACATTGAAATCTCAATTAAACCGTTTACAATAGCATTTGTTTTTATTAATGATATCAACTGCGTTTTATCTATATATGTTATACACTGGATCAAAAATTTACCTAAATACTATAAAATGGTGTGTAAAATTGAAAAAAAGAAGGTTATTATGCAAGTAACAAACTTTTTAGTCAAATCTACAGACGATTTTAGACCAAAGATGTTTGAGAAATTTTTTCAATATGACCATTTTTTTCGTTATTTGAAAAAAATAAGTTAATTTAACTAAAATTATTATTGGTTTTTTTATTTTTATCTTTAAAATATAAAAATCTGTAGTATAATGTGAAATTTGGAATATGGAATTTCACAACGATCCAATGTTTTATTTATATTGTCCACATAACTTTTGCTCATCCAAATTGCTAATACTTTTTTTTTTATTTCGGACCAGCACTAATGCAAAGCATTGTGCCAGAACTAGGAAATTAGGTTATAGGAAGGAGGATAGAGGGAGTAATGTTTGTGGACATTCGATTGGAATTTTCCAACATTGTAGTTGACAGGAAAGACCTAAGATGATTCCACAAGCGAACTGTACGGCTAAAAAACGAATTTTCTCTGTAATGCATTGTGCGATTCACTGGCCAATCGACCACAAATGGATGAGCTCTTACTGAAAAGCGTGTTGTTCCTTAATATCATCAGAGCACATTCCATTTTAGTAGCGATAAAACAGCGAAACACAACCCACATTGCGTCGATGTTCAAGAGAGTCAATAGAGTTGGATACCCTACTGTCACCTATGAGTTTCTTCGCCCTCTCCTGCTCGCGGACGAGTAGTTCCAAAACAGACTTTGGAGCACCGGCCCATACATGAGAGTTGTATTTTATTTTGGGCCGGATGTAAGTGGTATACATAGTAAGGAGATCAGATGAGGTGAAATATGTTTTACACCATTTGAGAAAACCGAGACTTGAAAAATGTACTTAGTCCATCGAACGTCACATTGGATTTTCATGCCAAAAACATCAAGAGCTTCTGATTCCTTAATACTTATACCACCCATAATTACAGATGTAGCACCATTTTCGGCCGAACGCCGGTGCGTTAGCATACAACATTGAGTCTTACGAGCGTTAAAGTCGACTCTATTTGCTCGGCCCCAATTAGATATTGGTACGAGATCGTGATTGAGCGTATCATTCATATTTTGCCGCTTGGCCCCAATCTCTAAAAGGCTCGGCCGTCTGCAGAATGAATACGAATGGCAAATGCTGCTATCATCTGCAAAAGAGTAAATAGGGTTGGAAGTTTGACAGAGAAGGTCATTTAGAAAAATAAGAAACAGGGTAGGAGAAAGAACAGAGTCTTGCGGTACCCCTGAATTAATCTTGAACTCGTTTGATGAAATCCCATCTATAACAACTCGTATAGTGCGATCCCTGAGAAAGCTCGATATAAATCGAGAAAAGTTATCCCCGACACCAAAAGCAATAAGTTTTGACAGGAGTGCACCATGCCACACTCTATCAAAGGCCTTGGAGATATCTAGAGCCACCACCTTACTTTTGCCGAAATGGTGAATGGATTGACACCATTTTTCCGAAAGGAAAGCCAGCAAGTCCCCTGTAGAGCGCCCCCTACGAAAACCATACTGGCGGTCGCTTAATAAGCTGTTGGACTCCAGATACTTGACAAGATGAAAATTTAACATACTTTCCATTACCTTAGAAAGAGTAGAACAGACTGCAATTGGGCGGTAATTTTCAGGTTGTTAGCCTCTCCTTTTTTGGGGATTGGCGTTACATTAGCTAACTTTCAGCACATTGGAAACTCACCATCATGATACAAGGTGCCGAAAAGAGTCGCTAATGGACGTGCTAGCGTCGAAGAGCACTATTTCAAGACCAGTGCTGGAATGCCATCCGGCCCAGAAGACTTGTTAATATTAAGATCTGCTAAGACCCTTTTAACTGCACGTGCTCGAAAGAATATCTTTGGCATAGTTACTGATACTCTGTCAAGCACGGGTAGTGCATTTCGAACACTTTAAATTGTGTTCGAAAAAAATTATTCGCTTAGTTTTAATTTGTAACAACACGTCGAAATTGACCACAAACATAATTTATTAATTGTCACAAATGTTTAAAATAAAAAACAGAAATATAAAAAATTTTCTATTTTATATGTCAGCTCAAATAATTAATATACTTATACACATGATATAAAAAAGAATGTAGTTCCAATCAAACTTTTGTTACAAAAATAACGATTTTTGAAGTTTTATTTTTTTGTCAAAAGTACATGAGCGTTGCCACACAATTAAAAGAGTAAACAACTCCCATAATTTTTTTTTTTTTTAATTGCAATTCCAAGGTTTATTTACTCTACTAGGTAGTGTCGTCCACCCAGCTGATTTAGTAGTTTGACATGTCAAAAGTTGTATGTGTTCAGAAATTTTATAGTGTAGAAGTGAGAAAGCAATAAAACACAGAAAAGCCTTCTCAATTTTCTTCTATGTTTTTTGACATTTCGAACTACAAAGCAACAACAAAATGCCATGTTGTTCTTGTGTTGTTGTGTTTGTTGTAGGGAGGCCACTACCTAGTAAAAAAAATATACCTTGTGCAATTCTTTAATAGAAAATTAAGGGAGTTAGTAATATTATTTACTAATATTGAAATATTTTATGCTGATCATTAATTTCTAAAATCTTAATAAAAACACATTGTTCGCTTTTTAAAAGTGTTTATGAGGAACTTTTTACATCTTTTTATTTACATATACATAACTATGTATTTGTGTGGTTTTAAACTACGATTTAAATATCTAATTTTGAATAATTTTCTAACCAACAATTTTTTTTTAAATAATTTTTACATCCAAATTTAATTTTGTTAAGTCTAATAAGTTTGACTTGATGATAAAGAATTTCCATTTAGTTTCAAATATAATGAATTTAAATATTTCAAAGTCTTCAAAAAATTGGCTTTTGACTTATAATGGGTGATTTTTTTGAGGTTAGGATTTTCATGCATTAGTATTTGACAGATCACGTGAGATTTCAGACATGGTGCCAAAGAGAAAGATGCTCAGTATGCTTTGACATTTCATCATGAATAGACTTACTAACGAGCAGCGCTTGCAAATCATTGAATTTTATTACCAAAATCAGTGTTCGGTTCGAAATGTTCAAATGTGACAAATTTTGTTCAGCGATGAGGCTCATTTCTAGTTGAATGGCTACGTAAATAAGCAAAATTGCCGCATTTGGAGTGAAGAGCAACCAGAAGCCGTTCAAGAACTGCCCATGCATCCCGAAAAATGCACTGTTTGGTGTGGTTTGTACGCTGGTGGAATCATTGGACCGTATTTTTTCAAAGATGCTGTTGGACGCAACGTTACGGTGAATGGCGATCGCTATTGTTCGATGCTAACAAACTTTTTGTTGCCAAAAATGGAACAACTGAACTTGGTTGACATGTGGTTTCAACAAGATGGCGCTACATGCCACACAGCTCGCGATTCTATGGCCATTTTGAGGGAAAACTTCGGAGAACAATTCATCTCAAGAAATGGACCGGTAAGTTGGCCACCAAGATCATGCGATTTGACGCCTTTAGACTATTTTTTGTGGGGCTACGTCAAGTCTAAAGTCTACAGAAATAAGCCAGCAACTATTCCAGCTTTGGAAGACAACATTTCCGAAGAAATTCGGGCTATTCCGGCCGAAATGCTCGAAAAAGTTGCCCAAAATTGGACTTTCCGAATGGACCACCTAAGACGCAGCCGCGGTCAACATTTAAATGAAATTATCTTCAAAAAGTAAATGTCATGGACCAATCTAACGTTTCAAATAAAGAACCGATGAGATTTTGCAAATTTTATGCGTTTTTTTTAAAAAAAAAAGTTCTCAAGCTCTTAAAAAATCACTCGTTATAAACCACCCTCAAATAACAAATTAACAAAATTATAAATTATATCTTTTATATCCGAAGTTATAAAATAAATTCTGTTAGGCTTATTTTTGAAATCATAGAACTAGCGAAATTTCACAAATCATCGAATTTAATATTGTTTCTATTGCATGAGATTGAGTACCATTTCAACAAATCATTTGCACATATTATGTCAAAGTTAACCCCAGTTGTAGACACTATGTTATATTTTAACATGTTTTTGCATTAAAAGGTAAAACAATAGATATTCTTTAAGCGGCCTAGACAAAATAATCATCAAGCATTGTGGTAGTATTTTTGAAAATATATTTGTATGTGGATGTCACATACACAGACGATGCTGGATGAAAAAAATATTAATTTTTGTGCTGGATGTCACATTTTGATATATTTGTTCTTCAATCACGTACAAATTTTTCATTTTAGATAACATTTCAAGTTGTGCGGTTGCCAAAAATGCCGGAAGAAGAAAAAAGGCGTATAATTAATTTAAGTGGCCGTAATTTAAATGATAAGCAAATTGTAATTTTATTGTAATGCTATAAAAACAACCTTAGGATGGAAATCTCCAAGTTTAAAAGAATAAAATATTATGAATTTTGAGATGGAAGTTGCGATACTAGTAGCAAGATGTTTATTGACGAGTCATCCAGCATGTGTAACTCAAAGCATCCAGCCACACATACACGAGGTACCTTTTTGTCTAATAGCTTACTTATCACAATTCAACCTGAACTAGAAATAGCTTCTTCCTACCATTTTTCAGGTTTGTTGGCCTAAGGATTCCAATACCTTAGTTTTTATTCTTCCGAATCTATATCAATGACTAAGTCAAGTCAATCAAAATAATATATTTTTCGAGGAAGGAAATATCCTTACTGAGTTTTGGTTTGGTTTGTTAACCCAAAATCGACTTAACGATAATTTCATTACCAAACTAACAAATTTTGCTTATTTCACTAAACTTTAGCTTAGAGAGAAAACTTTACGTATACTGCGAAGCTAAGAGGTCTGTAATGTTCAGAACATACATACGTAGGTCTATTCTAAAGCTGGTCGTCTTGTGTAAAGACTCCTCATACTAGTGACGAACAACCTCTTGGTTATGTATGGAACCTTTGGCGTGTGCAATTACAGCCCAAATTATGGATTCAGCACTTCTACTAGAAGCTGGCTTTAAGACGCCACCACAAGCAAGTATAAGTGAGAATTCCGGCAAATTACATAAAAACCAACTCCTAACTGACGACTGCACTAAAAGTTCTCAGTATAGTAAAATGAGTACATACGTCAACATTTGAATGCTTTTAGGTATTCCCAAGTAAGAAAGCCGTTCTGAAAATGACATAATTTTATAATAAAAAAAATCATTATTTAAAAAAATAATATAAAATGTTATTTGGGTTAAATAAACCATAATTTTTACATCATCTTGCTAATAAAGTTTGTTTGGAAGTAGGATAATTTTAAATTCAATTTAGGGGAATACAAGCTTGTTTGTGTCTCCTACTTCATATAAATATTTCTGTTAAAAGCTTAAAATTATTTAATTTTAAACATCGTGCCATAAGTATACAGCAGCTGTTGTAACACATATTTGCTCACAGTGATTGCTTCTATGTATATTTGATTACTTGTGCACTGGCAATTTTATAAAAATTATTTAAACGCACAAAGCGTTAAATTAGTATTCAGCACTGCCGAATGATTCTTGTACGTACTTATATGTACAACTTCTTTTACATCCTCTGTAGTGTAATGCATATATACTTGTATTTATTATGTGAATATATTTGAACATGCCATGTATATTTTTATATTTATTGTAAGTTAAAAAAAGTCAGAAGGAACAAGAAGTATAGCGTGTATAACCAAATACTTTTACGTTTTAAGTGTAACATGAATAATGATAATCTGACAATTCTTAACGATACAACGAAGGTAAATTGCAGTCATATTTCTAAGTTATGCATTCTCAAATTCCTTTTTATTGACAAAAATTATTTTAAATTAATTATATGAAATGATTGCTATAAGATGGGAATAATAGAGTTGATTAGTTCTACAAAAATATTTGTCATAATATTTTCTACAATATTGCCGAACATACCCTAACCTACCAAAGACTAACCGATAGGATGCAAAAACAGGCCATAGCTGATAAACTTTAACCGACTCTAAAATAAATTCCGATGTAATCTTCAAAACGCCGACAGACTTATATTTTTTTTGTGTCCTCTACTAGAATTAATCTTCGGAATCCTGTAATTTTTTTATATTGTTGAGCTTTGTAATAAAAGTAAGAGTGATATATTCGGCCGTGCCGAATCTTCTATACCCTTCACCACAGTGATTTTATTAATACAGACATGTAAAGCATTATCCATATTGTTGACTCTTTACATAAATTAAAATAAGTCTTATGAGAAAAAACTCATTATTCGTGCTTTAAAAAATAGAGGACAGCGGCTACGCAGCTATATGAAAACAAATTCCGCTGACTACAATTCTCGCCATGTAGCTACTTAATGATATTGAAGACGACAGCTACATCATAAACTCTGACTTTATTGTAGAAATACCTATTTTGCTTTTATAAAATTAAATACCTTTTTCCAAAAATAATAAATATTTCTTCCAAAACATTTTGTTTGTATGTGTATGAAATAAAATTAGCCTAAGCCTAGCCTAGCATACAAAAATAGAATTTAGCCTAAGTTGACTACAGCCACAACTGGCTTCAAAATAATCGTTTACATATAAACGGTTGTATTTTATTTTTGACAGTTTTCATCCGGTATCCTGATGTTGTTCTGTTTAATGCATCTAAATATTAAAACAGAGATCTCATCTATTTAAAATCAAACACATTTCAAAAAAAAATATGTTACTCTATTGATTCGAAAATTTTTTGAAAAACCTTCTTTAAAGTTCTTTAATACAAATCAAAGCAGAAAACCCCTACAAACCTGAAAACAAACAAAAACCTACCTTCGCAGGGGGCTATTGATCCCCCGAAATCTCTATGCAATTCTTGCATTGCTGTCGCAGTGTAATATTTATTTGCCAAAAAAAGTAAATGGGAATTATTAAAGTCGAATGAAATTAAAAAAAACGTGAAAAAATACAGTTGGGCGTGGTTTTCGGCCCGCAGCCGAAAGGAATAAACCGCTGTTGCTGAATTGCAACACCAAAATTTCCGAAACTATGCCTGATTGGTGGCTTAAATTTTTTTATCTCATCTGGTGCCTTGGCAAATGACATAACTACTCGAACACGGACAGACAGATATCGCTTAATCAACTTCTCTATATAATAGGTGTTTTTTATAGAGGTATAGAACTTTAAGTTGGCATTACTTTTCAAGATGGCGAGCGATTTAACAGCTGTCAAGTGATTTATTCTCAGTTTGGTTTGGCAATTCATCATAGACAATAGACTCACGCCTGAACAACGCTTACAAATAGTGCAATATGGGCCCAAAACGAGATTACCGTTGTTCCCGATTTTCATAAGCGAATTTTGTTTAGCGATGAAGCGCATTTCTGGTTGAATGGCTACGTCAACAAACAAAACTGCCGCATTTGGATTGAAGGTAATCCTCAAGTGTATGTCGGAACACCGTTACATTCAGAAAAACTGACTGCTTGGTGCGCTTTATGGGCTGGTGAAATTATTGGTCCGTACTTTTTTAAAAACAATGGTGGCCAGAACGTTACAGTCAATGGTGATCGGTATAGAGCCATGATTACTAACTTTTTCATTCCTGAATTAAATAACCATGATGCCCAGAAGATGTGTTTTCAACAAGACGGCGCAACATGTCACACAGCTCGTGCCACAATAGATTTATTGAAAGACACGTTTGGTGACAGCCTAATTTCACGTTTTGGACCTGTGAATTGGCCTCCAAAATCACGGGATTTAACACCGTTAGACTACTTTCTGTGGGGCTATGTAAAGTCATTGTTCTATGCGGATAAGCCACAAACGCTTGACCATTTGGAAGACAACATTCGCCGTGTTATTGCCGATATACGGCCACAAATGTAGGAAAAAGTCATCGAAAATTGGACGTCCAGATTGGACTACATCCGCGCCAGCCGTGGCGGTCATATGCCAGAAATCATATTTAAAATATAATGCCACAAGATTATCTTCCGGATAAATAAAATTCATGTCAATCGAATAATCCATCGTTGTTTTATTGCAACTTAAAGTTCTATATCTCTATAAAAAACACCCTGTATAAGGAAAGTCAAACTTATATATACCCTTTCCACTTATGGTGAAGGGTATAAAAAGGAACGAAAAATTAGAGGAAAACACCTTTGAGAATAAAATTACGAAGAATAAAGTTGTTGACGTTGAATTGTTGTTTGGTGCAGAACATATTAATAGATGTTTCGAACTACATAATTTGTAATAGGGTAGATATTTAGTAAATAAATACATACATATGTATTTAGTTGTTTTTTAAGTACAAATAAGGTATTCAAAAACTTTAGCAGTCCTGAAATATTATTCGCAGATTTGTTAGTCAATACATAATATTTTTTTATGTGAAAATGAAACTCATATTCGCTCAAGTGTGATTTTTCATGAAAAGAATTTCAAATATTCATCTTTGTCCTACGCTTGTGATTCAGCTATGGTATTTCAGCGGGCAATATAGTATTTCTATTTTCATTTATTTTCTTGATGATTGTGTTATGCTTGCTCGTCTGTCTCTTTGCCTCCCTTTGATTGTCTGTATATTCTTCTAGGAATAAATTTATTTCCCTTTAACTTTCCCAAAGAGAAATTCTTTAAATGTTTTAACTAACGAAATTAAAAACAGGATTTGCTTTCATTTTAAGTATTTCATATTCATGGAATTTATTAATTTGAGAAAAAAATAACCATTGGTCATTCAAACTTTAACTGTTTATTAAATATTTTATAATAAAATATAACGTACAAAATAATTATAATTTTTAATGTTTCTATGGAACTGCTACATTCGAACTCTGAGCATAAAGTGTGTTTTCAAGTAAAGTCCGACAAGAAAAAAAAAAAATGTTTTAACCTTTAATAGGTAAAAATATTTTTTTCTTTTTGTAGGCGCTTGTCTGTGAATAAAGTACATTTCAAGTAATAGACTGGAGATGTGCGACGAGAAACACGCTTACTCCCAATGCAATGAAATTTCGAATAATCGAGAACTACAGAACGGAGTTTAGTTATTTTATGCGGGAAACTTTGAACATAAAGTGACTAGTCAGACAGGGGAGCTACAAAAATATTACATTTTTATTATTCTATAACTATTTATAACACTACAAGAGTAATAGTTTTCAAGCTTGGTGTGTATTCTTTGATGATAAAGGGTGAATGTGAAATAAAAATAGGTGTGTGGATAAAGATATCATACAAAGTATTTATCGTGATGGTTAATACTAGAAAACCTTCACACCACTAAGATAGTTTCTTAACTTTGAAGATCATAAAGTTTCACTATAAAAATTGCATTAGCAGACCGTAAAATAAACTTATTTACTTTTTGTGTATTAGATGTAAGGCGGTCGTCATGAAAATGTAACTCCTACTTATCGAAAAGAATTTATTTAACTTTTGACGAAGGCGGTAAGCAAACATATTGAGTAGGACTAGTGTTTCATAAACCAAAATTTATTTTCCAGTAAATTTTGATTTGTTGAACTTGCGAGCTGTGATAGTTTTGCAAACTTAAAAATACTTACTGAAAAACTAATTTTAACATACAGTTTTGTCTTACAAAACCAAAGACAGTGACTACAGAGAAAGATTTGTTAATCTAGCAATTAAAAATATACCTCAAAATTTTCCCTCATGTAGTGGCCGTCTTTTTTTAATAATATACAGGGAACTTTTGATTTAATAAAGTTTTATTCAAAATACTTAGGCCCATTATTACAACTTGCCTTTAGCTAAAGTTAGGATTTTGTTGGAGCGATAAGTAGTTTTTCGTTATAATAATGAGGATAATGCTCATTGTTATAACTTGTCCTTATAGTACGTGCTAGTTAAAAGTGGTTTTTAGCTTACTTTTAATAACGAAAAACTATTTATCGCTCCAACAAAATCCTAACTTTAGTTATTGGCAAGTTATAATAATGGGCTTTAGAATTATAATTGTATTCTTAATAAAAACTTTTGACCTTTAACCGCCATATTAGTTTCGATTGGAAGTAAAAGTATGGCTTAAACTCGAAACTTCACGTTTATCTCAGAGAAGCCTTTGTAAAATTTAGAATAAATTAGTACAGAAAATCCCTGAAAATGATATTTTATGAATATCGAAATATTGGATATACAAAAAATATTTACATATGACCTAAAGCTTGAATAATTATTTTACTACCAACTAGCTGTGCCCCAACACGTTGTCGGCGTCCTAAAAATATTTTGTTCGATTTTTCTTTGAAAGTAATCCAATACAAATTTTAAGACTCTTACGTAAATACTTTATATAAAGGTACCCATCCCTGGATAAAATTCTAAAATTCTAGATATTATTTAAAAGCTCTGTAAAAGGTGTTTAAAGTGCAAATACAAATAAAATACAAATTTTATTCAATTGGCTGTTTGGTAGTAAGTCATTCATATTTTGTCATTATTTTAAAACAGCGTCATCTGGAAATACTCGAAGATTGTACCCATGCCCAAATCTGCCAATGAATTTCGACCTATAGCAATATTGCCATATCTATCAAAGATTCTCGAAAAACTCTTGCATAAACAAATTTTGGAATATGTTACTTCCATAAATATTTTAACTAACCATCAGTCCGGCTTTAGACCAAAACGTGGATGTATTATGGCACTATCTGAAGTTGCAGAAGAAATCCGGTATATCATTGATAAAGGTAATATTGAATTTTTAATCCTTCTTGACCATTCCAAAGCGTTCGACACTGTCCATCGTGAAATATTGTGTAGCAAACTAAGACACTTATTTCATTTTTCAGCGACATCTACTAACCTGATGTCTACTCATTTAAGTAACCGATACCAGGCTATTTTTAATGACTTAGAATATTCATCGTGGCTGCCAGTTTTCAGGGGAGTTCCTCAAGGATCAGTTCTTGGTCCTTTGTTGTATATCATGTACTCTAATGATCTTCCCACTCAGTTAAAATTAATGAAAATCCAAATGTATACTGATGATGTGCAACTGTTTATAGGCTGTAACTTTTCAAATATCTCGAGTTGCATAACTAAGATAAATTTAGACCTCTTAGCAATAAATAAATGAGTCTAAAATCTAAATGTGTTAAAATTACAAGGGTTCGAATGGAAAGCCTTCAGCTTAATATTGTGCTGGGAACTTCACAAATTGAAATAGTACCGTCTGCAAAGAATTTGGGTGTCATTTTTAATTCTACTCTTTCATGGACAGATCACATTAACAATGCTACAGGAAAAGTATATAGAATGTTAAGAACATTGTGGACTAAACATTACTTTACTCCAATAAGAATTAGAATGCTATTAGCCAAAGCCTACTTATTACCAATACTTTTATATGGCTGTGAATTATTTGCTGGATGTAATGCTGATGACAAGCGAAAATTAAGAACTGCTTTTAACAATATTACTAGATACATATATAACCTAAAAAGATATGATCGAGTTTCCCAGTTCTCAAAACAGTTATATACCATCTCCTTTGAAAACCTTTTAATATGTCGGAGTTTAATTTTTCTACAAAAGATCATTTACACCAAGGAACCTGAATACTTGTTTAAAAAAATAGTATTTGCCCGATCGAATAGAGGGAAGGTTATACTACACATCAAATATCATTATCAAGCTTCAGAAAGAAATTTTTTTATATATGCCATACGACTTTGGAACCCACTTCCACATAATATCCAAAACATTAGCAACGCAGTACTTTTTAAGAGAGCCCTTTTTTAATTTTTTTGACCAACAATGATATTAAGTTTTTTTTTTTGTTAATTATTTTATTTATATAATATTCATTTTTTTTAGAATTAATGTTTATAATTCTAATGTCTAATCAGTTAAATTGTATTGTTCTTTTTTTATATTATTTATTAATCATTTATTAATATTAGAAAATTATTTTTCTTATTGTATATGCCTATTTAATGTCCAGTGCTTAATTTAAAAGATTTTATATCTTATTGCGCTGGTGACAATATTAATAAACAAACAAACATCTGTTGCGCAACCGTGTTTAAAATATACCGTTTTTAATTCATAATCTGTCATTATTTTAAAACAGCGCCATCTGTTGGCAACCGTGCTTTATATATCCAGCTTTCAAAAAAAGAATAAAATAAAAATTTACATCGGTAAAAAAAATCGGCGTACTTTCACCGCTTTTTCTGCTCTTTCTCCTAGGAATGAGATATTTTGCGGAAAAAAAGTATCCTATATTGGAATCAGGATACTAATTTTGTTAAAATTCATCCAGTATTTTTTACGTTATGTGAACGTAGACAGAAAGACAGACTAACACACATAGAGACAGGAAATGACTTACTGTTTTTAACCGATTTCAAAAAAAGAAGGAGGTTATCAATTCGTCTGAATGTTGCTTATTTAAAAGAAGTTCCGAATTTTGAAAATTAAAGGGTGACCCCATACAACATACGTGTTTTTTACATGTATTATAAACCGTAAAGAGCACCCTTTTAAAATTTTAAAAAACTGCATATCACTATAGCTGCCAATAACAGAAATTAATAAAAAAATAAACTTAAAAATTAAAGGGTGTCCCCATATGTGACGTCAATTTCAATATATGGACCATTTAAACCATTGTAGACAATCACTTGAAAATTGGACAAAATGTCCAATATTATTAATTAGAAATTAAATATTTATAATTAGTAGTTAAAGTCCCAATAGTTGATGTAATTTGATGTATATTGCAAAACTTTTGAACCGTAACAGAGATACGGTTGAAATTTACAAAGAACCTGTATATCTAAGTCCTTTATAACATCAAGTATATAATTTAAATTTGGAAACTAAAGGGTGTCCCCATAATTGCTAAAATTTTACCTATCTAGCCCTATCTTTTGAACCGTTATAGACAAACAGTTGAAAATTAGACAGAATCTCCACTACTATGTCCCGTATAATAACATTTATAAATATTTAAAGTTATAAAGGGTGTCTCAATAGTTGATGTAAATTGATGCATATGGCCAAACTTTTGAACCGTTTTAGACATAGAATCTGTCCTTTAAAGTGTTTAATTTAAAATTGTACATTAAAGGGTGTCCCCTAGGTGATATTGTTTAACCTATATGGCCATATCTTTGGAACCGTTACTTTTTATTGCTTTCAGTAATAATAAGTGTAAAAAAATAAAGGGTGTTCTCATATCTGAGGTAATTTGTCGTATATGGCTTTATCTGCTAAACCGTTATGGATAGACATTTCAATGTACAGAACGTATATTACTATGTCCGTTAGAGCAACAAGTATAAAATAATTTTATACTTGTTGTTGTTTTAGTTAAGAATTGATGCACATATATTTGTTTTGTAGTCGGTTTTTTTCAAGAATTATATTATATGTATTATTACAATATTAATTGGATACATGTCTAAAATTTCTTTAAATTTTTCCTTTTTTTTCTTTAAAATTAAACACCTAATTTGTAGTTACTTATAAATTAAGTGAACTATTCAGTAACTTTAACAATTCTGACTCGTTGAATTATTTCCTCTTTTTTTGATCATTACGTTCTGTTTGGTTGACATTTTTCGTATAAAATTTAATAATAAAAAAAATATTATTTTTTACGACCTATTAAAGTTCCATTTAGTAATTCTTTAGGTCCTAGATGTTTAAAAGTATATATGAAATCGTTTTGTGTTTTACTATACGACAAAGGAGGCAGTAAATGCAGGAAAGCTGTTCAATACTTTGTTTTAGCACTGAATTGTCACGCGCTAGTTCTGAAGTGATAGAGATCGGTTCGAATTCTAACACTTTTATGAAAGGGACCTGTCACTTTTCATTCATCTTGTAACATGTCACTGAACTAAATTGAAAGTGAACACTAAAAAACTATTCATGATAAACCCACCAATGTGGTGGGTTACCAAACACTGGAGGTAGGAATAGTTAAAGGCTTTAGTTATGGCAATACTACAAATCAAATCGTAAAGTTATTCATGATTATTGCTAGAACATTGTTGCAGCAAGCGTCCTCTTGTGTTATGTGTAGATATATTTGTTTAATGAATGCTAAGAATATAATATTGCCAATTTATTTTATTAATACATCAGAATCAATCAGAAAAATTAATTTTGCCACGCTGAGTATTGAACTCATCACCATTGATTAAGGTACGGTCACATTAGGCAAACATTTGCCTGAAATCGTCAAATATTTGTTTGCCATAGTCTGACCACAAAATAAAATTGATAGGCAAACAACAAAACAGCTGCTTCTTGGCAAACAATCATCGGCAAATACTTTTTTCTTTTTTGGGCAAATAATTATTTGTTCTTACAAAGTTTTTGTAAGAGTAAATAGGGACAAATAGTAGTTGATTCCAGCAGAGTTTTTTGCTTTTAAAACTTTATTTTTACTGTTTTTAGGGTTCCATACCTAAAGGCTAAAAACGTAACCCCTAATATCGCTACAATGTCTGTCTGTCCGTCTCTTTCAGATGTTTTTTTCTCTCGAACTGTAATAGTGCTCAGGCTTTTTACAGAAGGTGTATTATTTGACCGCTACGACAAATAATAAAATAAAGTACAAAATTAAAAAGTGCCCCAATAGCGGCGTTATTTTCTTATATATGGTCTAAATTTCTTAACCGTTAAGCAGACCTATAAAAAAAACTATATATGTAAATTTCAATTAAAAATAAATGGTGTTCCGGGCCTTACATCGAGAGTAAGAGCATCCTGGACCTAGTTAGTAAGGAGGTGAGAAATGCTCAAATGCCGATGGAATGCATGAGTAGAAGAAAATTAGTCGAAAGACTGCATCCGACTCTCATTGCGAAAGATGTTATACACAATGAATGTATGGAGAACGATATCAGCATCTTTACTGATGGATCTCTTATGGACGGTAGAGCAGAAGGAAGTGTATACTCAGCTGAGCTGAACATGTCCTGTAATCTGCGTTTGGGTGAGTACGTCTCCGTTTACCAGGTAGAATTGCTTGGACTACTGCATGCGTTGGATCACCTGTTCAAATATCGGACGCAGAAAAGAATGGTTCTCATTGCACTTGACAACCAGTCGGATATAAAACGTAACCCCTAATATCGGTTATCGGATATAAAACTCCAAACTAGTGCTGGAATGAGTTTTAAAATAAAACAGATGTGCCTCGGTTAATGAGGTAATATTGAAATGAGTTAAGGGAAACATAGGCACAACTGGGAATAAGCAGCAGACCAACTAGCTAAAGGGGAATCTGCTGTGCATTTCTGTGGACCAGAACCCAGAGTAGCATGGTCCTCCAATGGGTTAATTCTTTAAACCTGAAAAGGTGTAGGGAGAGTCTGCCTACGTTTAGGCAGTCTCGAGTGGTGCTCAAGAAGCCCATGGAGACCATTAAGGTACTCAAATGCAATAGAAGTACCTTAAGCTAGATAACTCGGTTGGTGACAGGTTATGGAAACTTACTGTGCCCGGAAGGGGCTGAGATGTAAATCAGGGAAATTTCGTTATATTTCGAGTACCTCTATAAGTATTTTTATGTTGCTTAAAACCATTGAAACTGTTTTGACTTTCCTGAAAATTTGCGAATTTTGAGTTTTGACTGTTTGTGATTTTGTGGGCGATATGTACAGGTATGTACATACCTGTACAAATGCAAAATGTTCACAATCTTTTCTTTAAGCTTTTTAAAATTTTTCTATACAAATTTTTATTTATGTATATTTTTTATGTACATGCATATCGTATGTACATTTTTTGGGGAAATAAATTTATATTTTTTCACAATGTAATCCAATATTTTTCCTAGTCAAATATATTCTCTAGTCTGACCACACGGCAAACATGTTTTCCCAAATATCTATTTGCAAATAATCCCAAATATCTATTTGCAAATAATAATGGGCAAATAAATGTGCCTAGTGTGACCACAAAACAAATTTTAAAATGTTTTAAGAAAATTTAAATCAAACACCAACAAATAATTTTGAGGCAGACATTTGCCTAATATGACCTTACCTTTAGTAGTCAACGTGTTTGTTTATTAAAAATTGTTAAAATTTTTATTATATTACTCTAAATGAATAAAACATAGTGTATGTATTGCGTATGAATATTCATACAGCTGAATTGCTCACGAGAGACAAAACATATGTATTTCATTCAAATGTATTTATACATGAAAATAATGAGTCTTATAATTAAAAATTATTATATGAATTTTATTTGAACTATTTTTAAATGAATAAATAAATTATTTAGGCTTAAGTTCTTAATTATAAAGAAATAAAGAAAAAATTAAATACCAGCGGAGTGGAATGCATTTTCCAGACAGCTACGTATCTATCGTATCTAAGTGTCTACTATGTAGTTTCAATTGTTATTAATTTTCTATTTAAACAAACTTATCAAAGAAATAGGATATGAGAAATTTTAATTTGTATATTATATTTAACCCGAAATAACCCACGGTTACCATATGGTAATGTAAATTATGCCGTTATATTTACAACAATTACACCAAAACGACAAAACAAAACTTCAAGAAAATAAAGCTATTTAGTGCAAAATAATTGAAGCTTCAAAAGAGAAAATAAAGCCTCTGTCATTCTGAGTTAAATTAGTGAAGCTTTGGCGTTTTAAATTAAGTTAAAAAAAAAGTTCGCAAGTCCCATTTTTAGATATGGTACGTCAGTAAGCACACGTTGTTATTAATACCTATTCAACCCATTTAATAATAATTAATTCAATTGATAGCTAATGAATTAAACTATAAAATGCGAAATTGTTTTTGTAGAAGAAATGTTTTTTTGTTTTATTTTCTCATAATTTAGTTATGGCGTAACCATATGGTAATCGTGGGTCGCCTAGGGTACAGGTTTTTCGTTTACATTCTATGGGTTTTTCTCTGGCTTTTTGGATATTTTTTACTATATTCATTTATATTTTGTTGGTAATTGAAAAAAATATCCACCTTTAGAGACTTATCCTTGCAAGAAAATGTGAAATTCGCATCTCCAAAAATGACTGAACATTTTCATCCAGAACAAATTTTTTTTTTCGAGAAAAGCATTATATCTCACTTTGGTATGACTTTGGCGGTTTGGTCTCTTTGCACTCCCTCAGGGTATTAGGCGCACTTCGAAGTGAAGCGAAGTTTGGAAAATGCGTTGCTCCTTTGGTCAGCATGTTAGATGATTTACCTGATACATTGAAATCGCTGCTATTTTCGTTTTACTTTGATAACTTGTTATCCTTTGTTAAGTTATCTCAAATAATACTACGGAGACATCCGCGAAAATCGTATTGCAGCAATCTGTTTACTTGTGCATATAAAACTTCAAGTTATTGTAAAGAGGTTAGTCGGATTCAATTTCTATTAGAAGCACTGGTATTCGTTTGGTGAAATCAAAAGATAACAATGTTATATGTATATTATCTAACAGCCTTGGTAAAAATATGAAATCAATGACACCGATCACGGAATACAACAAATATGTATATGTGTAGAGTAGACCGATTCAATTAAAATCTGTCGTAATATCGCATCGCATACATAGAAAAAAGTGGTCTAGCATGGCTTACAGATGCGAACAATGCGTAAAGTGCTACAGACAACGCCTCAACTAGAATTTCAACGACAATTGACAGTACACTACTGCAAACATTACAATTTTTGTGTTTTTTTTTTTTTTGGTCCAAAAAGATTTTTTTCTTTGGTAAAAAACCTGTACCCTAGGCGACCCACGGTTACCATAGGGTAACGATAGTTTTCCGCATTTTCCGGAAAATTGTTAAAAAGTTATTGAAAAATTGAGTTCATTTTCGTGTTTAGAAGGTCGAAATTTATAAGCATATGTATTGTCAACAAAGTCTAAGTCAAAAAATGTTCTGGGAAATACCGGGGTAATACGAGATAGAACTTTTTGAAATTGCTTTACACTTTTAAACACTATTTCTTTTTATATTATACTAGCAAGCAAGGTATATTTATTTTACAAGGTAGTGGCATCCCTACAACAAATACAACAATACAAGAACAACATGGCATTTTGTTGTTGCTTTGTAGTTCGAAATGTCAAAAAATATATAAGAAAATTGTGAAGGCGTATATGTGTTTTATTGCTTTCTCACTTCTACACTATAAAATTTCTGAACACATACAACTTTTGACATGTCGAACTACTAAATCAGCTGGGCGGACGACACTACCTAGTAAGATAAATATACCTTGCTAGCAAGCAAACATTTTTCTTTATTTGTTTTTTTTTTTTTTTTTAAATTGACACTAATTTCCGACAGTTTTAAAAAATTAAAACATCTTTCGATCAATTTCAAACGTTGAAAAATGAATGCGGAACGATTCAATTAGCTCTAACCCGGTGTATATTGCTCAGTCAAAATTCACACTAAAAACAATGGTGAACGAAAATAACGACAATGCAATTGTTTCAAGCGATCTTAACGATTCAGAAAAATCAAAGAATACAAACTCTATTTCCTATACTCGCAAGTGTATAATATTTCTATAGCACAACATCGACACATATGGATATGTACGAGTACGTACGTGATGCTTTCTTTGTTTACATCTTACCAATGAAAATCATATTAGTTACCTGCTTTCAATCCAATTATAAAATGTGATAGTATGTGTTAGATCACCTCTTGCTTAAAACCTAAGCAAATCCAAAAAACGATGTTTTAGTTTTTAGCATAATCTTTGGATATAAATTAAAAGAAGGAACTCTCTAAATCCTTTTAATTAAATGGGAATAAAAAAGGTTCTAACAGCATTAAATTACAAGCAGCATCAACAAAAACTAAACTAAATTTCTGTATTGTTTTTTCTCTTTTTTACTTGTTTCTCTCTTGTTTTTTTTTATTATTAAATGAAACACAGAGCAAAGAAAATTACAGTTGTTCAAATTTACCACAAAACTTTGTCTGTCTAAACTTTTCAAAGGAGACGAAAATAGAAAAAAAAAAAAAAATAACTTACAATAAAGATTAGAAGGCACAACATATTTGCCTTACGACTGGTATGACACTGGCTTATATAAAGCTTAACCCTTAGATACAAGTATATGTATATGAGTAGTTACAGTTTTGTAGAAAACTTGCAGTTTGTCTTTTGTATTAGGCAGCTCCCAAAAATACGATTTTTTAAATTTGTAATATATTAAAAATTCTCTGTTTGAAAACGTTATAAACTAAGCTCACATATTTCATATATAACTTTCAACATTTAGGTGGAACAATAATTTCAAAGACGTCTTTCTTAATTTAAAACTCCACTGGAAATCTATACATGTGATAAAACAGTAACTCATTCCCTATATGTCTGTCTGTCTGTGTTCGCATCACGTAAAAACTACTTCTTGGATTTTAATAAAAATTTGTGAGGAGTAGTATTCTAATTCCAATATAAGATACTTTTTTTCCGCAAAAATATTTTATTTCCAAGAGAAAGTGGAGAAAAACCTGTGAAAGTACGTAATTCTTAGCAATTCAAAGGTGCTGCATACTTTAAGGCATCTTAATTACTTACTGCCTAATAGCCAGTTGAATAAAATTTTAATTTGATTTGTATTTTTACTTTGTGGAATTACAATGTTATTAAAATATTTTAAGCACATTTACAATAATTTTTAAAAATATTTTTAATAAATTTTAGAAGTTTATCGAAGGATGGGTACCTTTATGTAAAGTAACTGAAGAACTATAAAAGTAAGAGTCTTACAATTGATGTGGAATACTTTCAAAGCAAAATCGAGCAAAATATTGTCAGAAAGCCCACGACGCACTGTGGGGTGAAAGCCTTCACAAGTGGCGACTAATTCAAAAGATGAACTTTAACTTTCACAACCGTATTTGGTACCTTATGAAAGTAAATAAAATTCTACATCACTAACTCCAAAAATAAAAGTTCTTGGTAGTTTACTTTATTTGCAGTGTTTGTTCAAAGTTCAGTCATGTTTGTTATTTTTGCGCGCGTTGATAAAAAGAGAAAATTTTGATAATTCAAGTGATTGTAGTTTTTGCTAAGACATCTATAAGGAAAAGTTTTATAATGGAACCGTCAACTTCAGGTATATGAGCATTTAAAAAATTATTTTTTTGTTTAGATAAATGTTTTAGAAATATTAAAAAAAATTAAATTTATCTAAAAATGTGGTATCTTTGATATATACATTGAGTTTCAACAACTTTGCGGATGAGTGCAGGAAAAAATGCTTTTATGCTCTTAAAATATAAGATCTTAGCTAAAAAATCCCAGAATACCTATTTGCGCATTTGTGCGATTTTTGAGTTATGAAGGTTTTTGTGAGAGAATTCCAGAAAAATACCACACAAGACGTGTTCAATCGATTTCTTTTAACTTCTGATCCATTGATTTCAAGCATGAGAAATAGTTGTAAAAAGAAAATGAAGCAAATGCCAAACTCTGCATTGGAGTTATTTATTCTTCCCCAAATTGAGAACGATAATGATGACAATGATGAAGACTATTTTAATGATGATTGTGAAGATAATGATGATTAGGAAGTTAATATTGCTTTTGAAGTTAATAAAATGAAGTAAATAAAAAAGCCTTATAAGTTTTTTTTAATGTTTATTTTCTGAAATGTTTGTTTTCTGTTTGTAAATATTTATAAATAAAAATTCGCAATATTTTCTAACGTGAATTTTTTGAGTTAAATCTCTGGAGTTATGGATTTTTGGAAAAAAAAACGGATTTTATGTTAAAACTTTGCTAATATAAATGCATATTAAATATTTATTTTTTTTATTTAAACAAAAAAGAAATATTTTTTCTAAAGGCACGTAAAGTGTGCTCTAATTTACAATTTAAGTTACTAATTTATCGTTTTTCATTCCAAAGTTACAGCAAAAATAATTAAATAAGACTATTTTCTCCAAAATACAAAAAAGGCCATAAAAGGTTAACAATTTTTTTTTCAACAATTTTTTTTTTTACATGCTGGTTTTTTATGTATCTATTAATATTCATCAATAAAAAATAAGAACATTTTAAAATTACGACTTCTATGAATTAATCGCCACTTTCTCTACCATTCACCCTACTGTGCGACGTGGCGGACACAGCTATTAGA
This sequence comes from Phasia obesa, assembly GCA_949628195.1. Classification (NCBI taxonomy): domain Eukaryota; kingdom Metazoa; phylum Arthropoda; class Insecta; order Diptera; family Tachinidae; genus Phasia; species Phasia obesa. The sequence goes on along the minus strand of OX451217.1, from coordinate 58,498,157 downwards.
AAATAATTTCGAACATTTTTATATAAAAAAAAACGGCCAAGTTCCATTGGCAACATGACAAAACGATGAAATCCTTTTTTTTTTCTAATTGATACTTACGTTTGTAACTTTTGTATGAAGTTTCCACATCGAAAAGTGTGATCGTTTCACAATTTATGAGTAAAAAGTGCTTCTGTAAAACTTTTCACAAAACATTATTACAGAAACACGTTTACTCACAACATTCCAATAATTACGTCAAAATAACTGAAATGACATATAGTTTTCACAAAGTAAACTTACAGAAATACTTTTAAGTTACAAAGAATTTTTTGTTTTAATTAACTTCGGTTTTTCTTTCTTCAAATCCCCCATATGAAAAGTTACAGAAACGAGGTACTGGTGTCTATAATAGACCCCATTTCTTGTGTCTTTAAAAAAATACCCTACCATTTGATATATTCTTTTGCCGAGCATACTTAATTAGAAAAGTATGTGTGTGCATGCATACAAACACAAGTATCTAATATATTTCTTACTATAAATTTGTGTTTTTAAAAATATTCTAACATTAACAACTACATACATATATACATACAAACAAGACACATTATTTTGTATATAAAATAAAATGTGACTGCGAGTCTATTCTATATAAAATATAAGTGTGTGTGCATGTGTACGTGTGTGCACAAATGCAATACTATATGAATGAAAAACTTTCACAATATGTAAACAGACACTGCAGAATACCATCATCAGCGTCAGACTACATACAAGTACTAATCATATGTCAGGGTGTCATGTGGAGATCAAAAAACAAGAACTGAAAGCAACAACAAAAAATAACAACTACTAAACTTTTCTTATCGTCTCAACTTTATATTCACTACCGTACAAAAGAATTGTACATTGCACAAATTAAACTTGAAAAACAATAATAGTGACTGCAAAGAAGAAGAAGAAGAAGCAGAAGAAGTGGAGTAGCAACACATGAGTAAGCATATGAGTGTATGATAATGTAACTAAATATGTTTCATTTGTATTTATTTACTTAGGAGCAACAAATTAATAAGACTTGTAATTTGTACTACAAAAAAAGGATGCAACATTAAGGGCTTTACAAAATGCCCTTAATTATACTGTCCAACACAATAATTTTCAAATTCTTTTACAATTTTACGACTTTTAGAAATGATGAGGAGCATGTTGCATTTTTGCACAGAATTTGTTACGTCAATGTTACAATTTAATGTTAATTAAAAATGCATCGATGGACACTAAAATTATAAGGCAATAAAACTTAACTACAAGCTTTCGAATCAGTAATAAGACATGATGTCAATTTTAGTTAAATGAGTTGCTTCCTTTTTTCATTTAATCAGTAGTATCTTAAATAATAGACGGTTAAAGCTCATTAAAGAATTTCAAGTTATTTTTTAATGAACGTTAATAGTTATAAAAAACTAAAAAAATGTTATTATTGTACTTAAAGGAATCTAGTATTAGAGCGGAAGGTTTTTACGAATTGTTTTTTCTTTTTCGGAACTGCCTCCACAGACCGTTTTGTAGCGTCTTAGTCTATCAGTCTAGATAGATAGGTAGTGTTGTCTAAAAAAAAAATAAATAAAAAAAGGATCATAGTATAATATTCTTTAAATTGAATTTTATTAACCCCAGAAAAACATTTTGAGATCTATTCAGGGTTAGTGTAGACTATAAGTTGGGGCCTCTTCCTTATCTGGATAGTTTCAAAGGAAAGTTTTTTTTTTTTTTTTTTTTCATAAACTGTTTATTGTATCTTCAATATTTTTGAACTAACAATAATTACTCATATCTTAAGTCTAAAATAAAAATATACTTTTTAAGTCCAGCCAGTGCTAGACAAAAATAATGTTTGTTTCACGGATTTTGCAATCATTTGCGGGTCATCCCTCTAATGTACTGCCAAGAAAAGCAGTATCTCTTCTTTTTAGTCGAATGTAACCAGGTTCATTCAGCATGTTACGCGCCAAAGGGTTTGGAAGAGATTCAAACTTCTTTAGATATGTGACTGCATGTTTTGCTATTTCTGCTTTAACTGATGGCATGTTTAGGTCTTTGTGGATGTTCGAATTTTTTATATACCAGGGAGCAGATGTAATCATACGTAGTATCTTATTTTGGCGCCTTTGAATTTTTTCTACATTGCTAGCTGAGACAGTGCCTCATAACTGAATCCCATAACACCAAATTGGTTTGAGGATCGACTTGTACAGTAGAAGTTTACAATCTAAGCTCAGGGTAGAGTTTCTGCCAATAAGCCAATTTAGTTGTACTGCTTTTAGTTTCATTTGTGTTAACTTGAAATCAATGTGGCTTTTCCAAGTAAGGCGACGGTCAAGATGTATACCCAGATATTTAACGTCTGAAAGCTGTGGTATCATTTGGTTATTTATGCGAACAGGAGGGCATGAGTCCCTACGCAGTGTGAAAGTTATGTGAGTACATTTTTGCTCATTCACTTTTATTCTCCATTTTTCTAGCCATTTTTCCAAATTGAGTATGTGGTCTTGTAAAAGTTTTGATGCTTCTTGGGCACTTTCATGAATACTTAAAAAAGCTGTGTCATCTGCAAAAGTTGATGTATGCACTAATGTGCTAATTGGCATATCTGATGTGTACAGTAAATATAAAATTGGTCCCAAAATACTACCTTGGGGAACTCCGGCTTCAATGAGCTGTGGCGAGCTTAAAAAGTCACCTTCTTTTAGTAAAAACTTCCGATTCGTTAAATAATCTTCTAAGAGCTTATACAAGTTTTCGGGCAAGTTCAGCTTTAGCTTAAAGATTAGGCCTTCATGCCAAACCTTATCGAATGCTTGAGAAACGTCGATAAAGAGCGCAGAACAGTATTTTTTTTCTTCAAAGGTCGTTTTAATTACATTTACTAATCTGTGTGTTTGTTGGATCGTACTATGTTGTTTTCTGAAGCCGAATTGATGGTTCGGAATGCATCCTTTTGCGCTAAGAATTGGATTCAGCTTAGTTATTAATATTCTCTCAAATAACTTTGACACGTTTGATAAAAGGCTTATAGGTCGGTTAGTTATCAAAGGAAAGTGGAGGGGAAAACTTACATGTATGATTAAAGATTGGAACAGCCACAAGGATATAAATTTGCCATTAGTTAAGGCAGTAATAGCGAACGAACCTTGAAGCGCATCCAAACTCGCTGGCCCAATAATGGTTACGTTCGACTAAAAAGGATGAATATTGCTTCTCTTGGCCGAACATCAGAAAGGTGACCAAAATATTACTAACAACAACTGCGTCATCATACAGTTTTTGTCTAGTACCGACTAAAGTTAAGTATATATATTTTAATTTTTTTTCGTTTCACTTTTAATTCTAAGATTTAAGTACTTAGTGTTAGTTCATCTAAAAATACAATAAATAATATGAAATGAACGAAAAAAGGAATACCTTTTCGTCGGCAACGTACTGCGAATCCATTGAGCCTGTTAGCGAACTCTCTAGGTTCAGACATATGTTATATAAGGATCCTAAAATAATTGGATATATACGATATGGATATATACGAATAAAAATTCCTCATGTACCGAATATAGCTCCAAGATCATGAATACGCAATTTCCGAGTTGAAGTAGTTTCCGGGCGGATTATTTGTCAAGAAGGGACAATTATCCCATTCAAACTAAGAAATCAAGGAAAACTCTTGCCAAAGTTCAGAGATATGCTTCGATTGCCATCACAGGTACAAGGAGACGTTGCCTTAGGCAACTTTGGACGTCATTCTGCACCTCTTCCCATTGAGGGAGGCGATTTGTTTTTTTTTTTTAACATTTTGGTGAGGTCGAGTAACATAGGACACACAAAGATTCCGCTGGAGGTCAGAATCAAAACTGGGTTAATGACAAACTGTACGATGGGTTGTGGTGTTCACAGATGTTTTATGATGGAAGCGGGCACCGGTGCGGGGATCCACATTCTAGAAACTAGTACACGCTTGTCGTACAGACTGCCAATTGAATGTAGTGTGTTCCAGGCAGAGGTGATATCGGTTTTGAAAACTTATGTCTGGACAAGTTTTAGAAGGGAAATGGGTCACTCTGTACGTCGACAGCTAAGCGGCACTTAAATACTTGAGCGGACACTGTGCCAAATCCAAGACTGGTCGGCAAGTGTAAAAAGGCTATCGATGTGCTGGCGGACAAGTATAAGGTTAGATTGGTCCCGGGTCATTGCAATGTTGAGGACAACGAAATCGCTGACGAACTTGCAAGATTGGGCTCGAAGGATACTAACCTAGATAGTTTGGGTTATGTCCGATTGGTTTGTAAGGAGGACTAATCGGTCTTGAGAATTTAGGAAGGATTGCGAGGCTAAAGGGGAACTTGGCGCAGATTTGACGATGTAAAAACTAAGCTACTTCTGGGTTTGGACAGAAAAACTCTGAGAGCTGTGATAGGTATAATTATTAGAGCAAGAACCAATAGATGAGTTAACGTTACATCGAACTTATATGGGATTTGCGAGGACGAAGAGGACTTGTAAAATGTAGGGCATAATATGTGTCACTGCCCGGAATTACAAGGCAGCAAACATAGATGGCTAGTTGAAAGATTTATCGATAAACTCTACGACAACACACGGTTTTTAGAGATTGCACGTCGTGGGCTACATCAAGGAAATTAGGTGGCTGAGTAGCAGGACACTTATTGGTCTCTATTTTTTCCTTCGTTTTCGTTTGAGTTAGATGAAGGGAATCACAATGGACCCCCGGGTATCCGAGTGGATGTGCCATTGCTTGCACAACTCTTCTTATCCTAATCTAACCTACTTAAAGCAAAAAAATATTTTTATTACATTCTGCATGCATTTTGTTTTATTTTTTTTCAAATTATCTTCCTAATGTCCTTCTTTGTGTTTTTGAGTTTTTTTTCGCGCTAAGGGCCTGTTAATGCATAAATAAATTTTATTTTGCATACTATATTGTATAAATTATAAAAATAATCAAGATTTTTTATCGTTACAATTTTATTGTAACTTGCATAATTAAAAAAAGTTAATTTCAAGATAATGCCAATTAAACTGCTACGGTAGTTTATTAAACAATATGTATTTTAATTATTTATTAATATTTTCAGGTATGCGTTTCAACAACAATTTGCATTTAATTAAATTATTAAATATTTACAGCGTATTTTAGTATTTATTTCGAAATTAATTATTTTTAAGTTTATGATGTGTATAATCTTATATAATATAATATAATAAAACTTGAACACGACCATTTCTGTATAAAAAATATTATTTGATAATTTTGTTGCTGGTGCAGATAGTCATCAAAATGGAATACTAAAAATCTATTTTCGGAATTTTTGTCAGTCTGTCTGTTCGTCTCTCTACCTATCTTTATGTCTGTAAGTCTCTGTTTGTAAGTCACGTATTAAAATACAATTTTTTCAGGAGGTATCATATTATCTCGGTTAAAATATAAGATACCTTTTTACCCAAAAATAACTTCTTAAACGATTTTTTGAACAAAATTTGTTACATTTATATCAAATCCACATAAAAGAATTCTTAAGATAATAAAGGGTGGTTAAATTTGTAAGGGTTCATTTTGAATAAAACACAATTGTGGAACAAGATTAACGTGAGTACCTGCCTACTCGGCCTAACCTCACGGTGGTCTTACCACCGAGTGAAACTTAGGAGTAGACAAGCGCCCCCATTGTGTAGTATAACAACACTTTACGATTGCCACCAATCGCTTTTTGTGTGTGATACAGTCACAATGAGTAGCATTTTATATAATATGGCAAGCCTTTCCAAGGCGAACCTAGATCCACATTACAACCTCTTGCTTAGGGGTTTGGAGACTATCCAAACTCCGTCTGTTGAGAGTGCAACAGCACACTTGATCGACCGTGCACCATACCTACATAAATCGATCATAAACCACAACCACCACGTGTACCTCCGAAGGGGACCTCACCAATAACCGGTCACAGAGAGGATAGGCTCTCTGTGGGGCCACCGATTCCCGTGGTACCAGTCCTTTGGGCACTGGTCGGGCCTCGAAGAGGACCCGCCATGTTTATCGCAGACCTTTTCTTCCAGATTTAGGCTCTAGGAACCCTAGCGTCTGGTGCCCCTATTTTCCCCGAGTGAACCGCGTCAAAACATTTGCCATTCCTGCAGTGACAATTGGAACCCCCGGGGGTACGAATAAAACACAAATTATTTTATTGTCATTTTTTTTTTTTTTTGAAAATATTGGTATGGTTCATTTATGTATGGAACAAAATATCGGCCAAATAATTGCCGCGACCTCGGCGGCACACCTCCCTCTGATGCTCTAAATTATCGATGACGCTGAGACATAATTGAGGTTTTATGCCGTTAATGTACCGATTTATCTTATCCTTTAGCTCTGGAATTGTTACTAGCTTATCGACGTACACCTTTTCTTTTAAATAACCCCAAAGAAAGAAGTCCAACGATGTCAAATCACATGATCTCGGCCAATTGACATCGCCACCACGTGAGATAACACGGCCATTGAATTTGTCGCGCAAAAGCACCACTGTTTCGTTAGCTTTGTGACAAGTGGCACCGTACTGTTGCAACCACGTATCGTCCATATCCATATATCCTAATTCGCGCCATAAAAAGTTCGTTATCATCTCACAATAGCGAGCACCATTCACAGTTACTGCCTGACCGGCCTCATTTTGGAAAAAATAGGCCCGATGATGCTGCCAGCACATCAACCGCACGAATCAGTCACTCTTTGTGGGTGCATTGGTTTTTCGACAATTACTCTTGGATTAGCATTCGCCCAAATTCGGAAATCGACGAATCCACTGAGGTGAAAATCATCACTAAAAATGATTTTCTTCGAAAATTTATCATCCAAAGTTGCTATTTCTTGCCGTTATTCTGACCATTGCTTGATTGTGTATCTTTCCATGTTTCAAATTGAGTTAGTCTGAAATTGAGAAATGTCAAATTAAATGCAGAAAAAAACCAGACGTTTAGTTGTGGTTCACATAATAAAAATGTTTAATCAACGTATTATCTAAACCTGTTATATTAGCAGAGTGTTTTATATTTGCAAAGAAACGTTTAGACGTGTTCCCATCATTCGACGTTTCACAGCCCATTTTAACTCTATCCACTCTGTGCTTGGAACCTATTGAGAGTAGAGTTTAATTCAATTGAAACGTATATTGTTTTCCAACCCATAATTCCTGATAATATTACGGTGAATGAACTCTTTTATTTTATTCTTAAAATGTTATTTTATAACTTAAAATATTAAACAGATTGGGGAAAAAAAAGAAAAAATGTGTATAAAGAGCATGATTTTGATATAGATTATTGTATTCAATTAAAAATATACCACTCTAATAAGAGAGTTGGCGTCTTTCATATTATTTGCTGCAAATATTGCAATGACTACAAAAGTAAATATTTATTAAATGATAAAAGGGTTAAACCTTGTATGTATAAAATAGATAAAATAAATTTATTCAATAGAATATTAAACGATATTTCATTTATTTTTTTCTGTTTGATCTTCCCCTATTTGAAAGGGAAATAAAAATAAAAATGAAATACAAGTAAATGCTGTGATACTTGAAAGTATTTCTTTTATATTGATTTATCTGCACTTTCTATACATAACATAGTTGTAGTGCTTTTCCATCTTTCAAAGATTTTGCTTTGTTTCCACTTTGAGTGCTTTTTCTTATTTGCAAATAGTTCTGAACGGATAAATATAATAGATAAATGTAATACCAATGACAGCGGCAACAAATAGTAGCGATTTGTAACTCTGTTAGCGTGCATCCTGTGCATCAGAAATACAGCATTTTCAGATTTGTTTGTGACAAACGTAACGTCAACGATAGCAACGAATTACATTTTATTGGTATCAGAGCAGCGACTGTTTGTAGCGACTGTTAAATCAATCTTTTTATTCTAGTTTTTCCTTTATTTTTTTATTTTTGCTCGTTGATTTTTTTTTTCTTAACGCACATTGATCTCTGCCAAGGAAAGTGTACGCGTAAAATACCGGAAATACTTAAAATGTTTTTATAATTTACAACGATTGTGAAAACATTTAGGAAAAGAAGTAAAATTGAAAAAAGAAATAATTGACAGTATTTTTTAATCAAGGAAAAAAAAAACAAGGATTGCTAGATATTTTAAATGGATAGAAATAAATTTGTTCCTTGTAAATAAATACAGGTTAAATCCTTCATTAGTGTGAGTATTTTGTTTTCGTAAATTAACGACGAAAATGCCACTTTTTATAATGGTTTTTTAATAAAAATATCTGAAATTTATTTTTTGCTTACAATAGATAAATTAATTAATTGGATTAAATGTTATTACTGAAATAGGAAAGATTACAATTTTTTACAGATTTAGAAATTTTTAAAATTATCCTTTCTACTCCATGGAGTTGAAATAATGTTTTTGCAATTTAGGGGATGATTTTTTTTTTAAAGACGTATAATTTTGTTATTTTAAACACCAGCAGAATGTAATATAATTTTTGGATCGATACATCCTTCTTAAAATGAAAGAAGACAAGAACTTTTATTTGCTAATTAATGCACATTGTGACAGTACAAATGCTTTTAAATTAATCTAAAATACAGTAGCGATCAGGTAATAGCGAAGCAATTTTCAAATTTCTTTTTTTGTGTACTTTTCCATTTAGTTCTTAATAAAACTACGCTCAAAACAAATAAAAAAAAGCGAGGAGAGAAAATTGAATAATAACAAAATAATAACAAAATAAATATTTCACGACATTGGATTCCTCGTAGCTGTGAAGAAACCTAAACCTGCATTCATATATATTAAAATGTTTCGGCAAATAAATTTTAAATATCTAAGGACTTTCTCAGGAGCCTTCATAATGTTATTGCGGCACAGACTTTAATTGTTATAGCGAGGCAACACATCTACGGTGAAAATTTAAAGAGTCTGCCTGTTATTATAGGCCATATAAATGCAAATCACGTCACTATAGGAAGACCCTTTAATTTTTACTAATTGCTATAGTGTCTATAGTAATACAACTCCTGTAAAAATTTCATCGATAATAAGTTCAAAACTTAAGCCATATACATGCAAATCACGTCCCCATCGGAACACCCTTTAATTTTTAGGTTTATTTTTTATACTTGTTTATATGGCGAACTTAGTTTTAATTAATTACATTAATTTAATTACAGTTCAAGAAATAAACACATATACGTGAATAACACGTCTCTATCCCAAAACCCTACAAGTTTTAATATTTAGATACCTATTACGGTTCCAGAGATAAAAGGCGCTGACAAACGGACGGACAGATATTGTAGCGAAAACAATAGTGTTACGTTTTTACCCTTTAAAAATGATTAGATGGCTTGATTATTCTTTTAAAAATTTAAACAATTAAAAGCAAACACTCTTACCAATATTATTAGGATACATATCAGATGAAATGCAGCAAAATCCGCTTCTGGTGCATTAACCTAGTCGAAAATTTGATGGACTTCAGTCACCACCATAATGCTATATGATTTGGATTTATTTTATATTTCCAACATAAAATATTTTTATACCTCCTTTAAAAATGTTTGCAGTATTTAGCTTTTGAAAAATACACAACATAATGGACGCAAGTTTATTCTCTCGATTCTGTCTTGATGTTTCGTTAGAAATTGTTTTCTTTTATTTGGGTTTATTCAACATAAACAATTGTAAAAAACTGCTTATTATATAGTGTAAAGTAAGTAAAAAAAGAAAACATTGGTTGTATGGCTTCACTGCACTGCATTTAACCACTACCATCGATCCAGAAGTTTGAAGTAGAAGTATGCAAGTACATACTTGTAATAACGTTTTGCATGTTTATACTGACAGCTTTTGCTAGCAAAAATGCAATGAAGTCAGACATGAAAGAAAGGTGTAAAGCTTCTTGTGAATTGAAACATCTTGTCACTATTAAGTGTAAAATAACACTTAAGGAAAAAACAACAAATTTGGTTAAACAAAATAAAAGTATGTAAGTGTGAGTCTATCTATGTAAGTTAATAGAAAGTTAAGTACATTGGTGTGTTTGAGTTGCAAGAGTTGCAAATTGAAAAATACTCGTACGTATGTATGTACGAGTACATCTCGTACATGTGCATGAGAATACTTAAGAATTTTGTAGCTCATAAATGTTTATTGGTTAATTTTACGGAAAAGTGCACGTCAACGTAACAAAAGAAAAGAAAAAAAAAATGATAACTACACTCATAATGAAAAACACTCCTTCTGACTTGGCCACTTCTTAAGCGAAACAACTTCAGCCACAATAGTAAAACTTGCCAGGGAAAAAAGTATGTAGCAACGTACACACGTAGATACATGAATGGTTAACAAATGTTTAGGGGAAATTGTGCATGAGTGTTAAAGTGTATAAAAGAAAAATTGTATGATTTTAAATAGTTATTATAATGTTGTTGCTTCTTATGGAAATTAAAATTAAAAAAAAAAAACTTCTAGTTATTAGTTGAAAACAGTCAGAGTCAAAAACACGTTCAATAAATTTTATGGAAAAAAAGTATTTTCTTTTTTTTTTTATTTTAGGGTGTCATAATCTATATCGATACAAATAATAAAATAGTAACTCATTTCATGTCTGTCTGTCTTTCCGTGTGTGTTCGCATCACGTGAAAACTGCTGGTTGGATTTTCATTCATTAATTTATTATAGTAATATAAAAGCCACTTAGGCCAATTTAACTATATTACAAAGCCAATAAAGCATGATTGAATAATAAAATAAACATAATAAAAAGATGCATAAATATTTAGAGCTAAATTAATCAAAATTTTAATAAACCCCCCACCATAAACCAAAAATACCCCTCATGAAAGTAGTCGCTAGTATTTAAGTTCATATGGTTCCCAACCAAAGAAATAATTTATAGAACAGAAACTACAGTACAGATAGAAGTAGATCCCACTACTTTGCAACAGCAAAAACTAATTGGGTATCTTGAATGACAGATATAAATGATATTCAAAGTTTGAAAAAAGAAACATTTAACGTTGTATAGTGTTTAGGTGTGAAAGCATTTTCAGACGAAAAACATAATTCGAATGAGAAAAAAGTCTAAGTTCAATACGTAGAAGGTTCCAACGACGCTCAATCCTAACAATAAAATATTTTTCATACAATGGGTTATTTATCAAGGGAATTAAAATTTGGGGGTTTCTAGACAAATGCGAATAATTAAACTTGGAGTACAGCTCAATAGGAAAACCGTGTTAAACAATCCTATAGAAAAATAACACGTTGCGTACCTCGAGGTGGGCATTAAATGAACAGCCAAGGAAGCGACGAACAAAGACAGTTATATGATCACGTCTACCCAGACTATAAATATATCGTACAATTACGTTAACAACACGACGCAAGGTGGCGATAACACCTGCATTAGCACTAGAGGAAATTACAAGGCCATATAAAATCTGCTGCATTATTAGTGCATGCACAAGTTGCAATTTAATATAAAATGGTATATATACATTCGTAGAATAAAGTCATCGAAGCAAACCCGAAACCTTACAGCTAATGTGATCAATATGACTCACACAACTTAAACGTCTATCCAAAAAAGCACCTAAACATTTCATCCTGTCGACAAATTGAACCCTAGTTGTACCAATATATATCAACATAAGATAAAAGTACATCATCAACACCAAAACAAAGTGCCTTAGTTTTAGACATGTTTATAGACAGATAGTTTTCAAAGGACCAAACCAGGAAACGATAAAGAATATCATTAATATTTACTTGGTACGTAAACAATGTCGACCGACTATCACGGGAAAAAAGAAAAACATCATCCGCAAATAGGAAAGACTTGCATCTAATGCTATCAACATGGTATGATAGATCGTTTATATGAAGAACAAACAGAAATGGACCTAAGGCAGATCTCTGAGGAACAGCTGAATTCAAACGAAGTAAATCAGATGATTGATTATTAGCATGAACAAACTGAAAACGATCAAATAAATATTATATTATAAATAAATTACTTTTCATGCAGTTGTTAAAAAATTAAAATTTTCTCTTAACTTATGAATCATAACAGACAAATTCACAGAATTAAAAGCTTCTGTCAGGTCAAGTAATAAAGACGTGGTACTATGACCACGACGAAAAGCATACTGCGAAGCAGCAATACAATTCCGTACAAAGAACAACATCTGGTCCTTCATAATATGTTCAACTGCCTTAAATAATGCAGGCAAAATAGAAATAGGACTTAAGTCATACACTCCACGAATGGTTTTAACCTTAGGAGTGGGTACAACCAGGGATACTTTCCAAGAGGATGGAAACACTGATGCAGATAAGATGGTATTTACATGGTAGGTAAGAATGAAAGTGGCATGAGGATAAATAGCTTTGAAAAAACGAATCGGTATGTTATCAACACCTAGTGCCTTAGATTTAACTTTACGACTAGCAAGATATAGGTCACTTTCATCTATACAATGAAAAGAAAATCCTCCAACTATTGCAATCAGAGGTATTCATAAAAAATTCATTCATTAAGTTAACATCTAAATGCCAATTACTTGCATCACTATCAATACAGCCAGAACTTTTCAGTATCCTCCACATTTCAAAAATATCAAGACCGTCAAACAATAGTAATAATATTTTGTGAGGAGGTACCTGGCATCCTGATTCCAATATATAATATTTTTTTTATTTATTGTATCTTCAATATGTTCAAAATATATTGAATCAATAATTACGCACATCTTAAGCCTAAAAAAAATATACTTGTTAAGTCCAACCAGTGCTATACCAAAAAATGTATATTTCACGGTTATTGTTATTTGCGGGTCATCCCTCTGATATACGGATGAGAGAAGCAGTGTTTCTCCTTCTTAGTCGAATGTCACCAGGTTCATTTAGTATGTTATGGACCAGTGGATTCGGATGAGTTTCAAGCTTCTTTAAATACCTTTTGGCAAATTTCGCTACTTCTGCTTTAACTGATGGAACGTTTAGATCTTTATGGATGTTCAAGTTTTTTATATACCAAGGAGCAGATGTAACCATAGGAAAAATCTTATTTTATCGCCTTTGAATTTTTTCTACATTGCTAGCTGAGGCAGTGCCACATAATTGAATACCATAACACCAAATTGCTCTTAAAAGTGACTTGTATAACAAAAGCTTGCAATCTAAAGCTAGAATAGAATTTCTGCCAATAAGCCAGTTTTGTTGGACGGCTTTTAGCTTTATGTGTGTTTACTTTGATTCTATGTGGCGTTTCCAAGTAAGGGGGCAAGATTCTCTACGCAGTGTAAAATATATAATATAATTGTGAATATCTCATTTCTAAAAGAAAGTAGAGAAAAATCAGTGACAGTAAAGGTGTGTTTACATTGAGTGTACAAGTCATATGGAATGTCAAATTTTCCATATGTAAAACTATACATATAGTGTAAACCTCTTGAAACATAACATATGTTATTTACCTATGTGCAATAACATGTCTTAGTTTTTTATTTAAAGCACGCTCTATTTGATGTGTAAAACTATATGACAACAGCTGTTTTCAGTGATGTTCACTTTTATTTTTAAAAATTCCGCTCATACATTTTTATCATGAATTTAAGGAGTTTAAAATTAACAATATCTTTATACTTTTGTTAGTAACCTAATGTTCGAAGATTTATATCGATAGGTGATATTAATAATAAAGTTATATAATCTAATATAGATACATATATTATATATCCACTTGCAAATTTGATTATTTGTACGTCAATCACGGCCAAATCGAATTTAATGATATTTAGAACATAGACAGATCTTTATTTTTTGTGGGTCCATTGGGATATGTCTATGTCAAAACTAGGGATATTTTTATACGAATGACTCAATTTTAATAGAAGTTGAGAACACAATTTTATAAATGTGATGAAAGGCAAGGTGTGCTTATCTTTATTACCGGTACTAAGACTAAGACTGAATTAAATTAAAATTTTACTTTACTATAGTGTATTATTTTTCAAATCTTTTTTAAGACGATAATTGTGTAAACTGTAATATTACCTAATTAACAACTTTGGAGTGTAGGACAAAAAAATGCTATTGAGGTATTGTGGGATTTGAAACTGCTGCAAATCAGTTAATTGAGCCGTTGCTTTTGAAAATGAGAGAACTCCAATTTGCGAAAAAAACCTAAATCTTATTACAAATTAACAAAATTTTATGTTTTTAATCCATGTTGAATAGTTCTATTTTTTATATTACAATATATTAAGAAGCATTATCAGAATTTAGCAATCATACTGCAACTATGGTGAAAAATCTACACTATGTAACCTAAGAAATATAAGTATTGTAATTTCTTTCTTTCTTTTTCACTTTTTACTTTAAAATTAAATTAAATTTTAATTTTTTTTTGGTTTTTTGTTTTGCTGTACCAAAGTAGAATGAAATGATATTGAAATAAAATATGTATATATGTAAGTAAATAAACTATTCAATTTTTTGGTATTATAATTACATTCCTGTAAAAGAAAATCAACGTTTTCATCAAACATTGCCTTTGAAAATGAGACAACTACATTGGCCAAATCATTATTAAACTTACATGCAATAAGACCACAGAATAATAAGTCTATTACTGCTTGTGATTTTTTTAACGTCATTCAAATGCAAATCATAAAATAAAATGGAGTTCTTTCTTTCATTTTCAAAAGCAACGGCTTTTTAAAGAAATTTAATTCTTTTCTATTGTCATAAGAATTAGGATAAAAAATATTTTATTCCTAATAAAAAAGAGCGAAAATAAATTGACATTAATATCAACAAAATTATTCATTTAATTGTTGCTGATATAGTTCAAATGATATTAATTAATACTCATTGTATTATTTATTATAATTATTTTTTGTTTTTATATAATTTCTCTCTTACAAATTGATTTCTGTACTGTTGTAGAAGCTCCCAAATAATAACACAAAATGGTAGTTCTTTGCATAGTTGACATCACTAGCGGGTTTCTAATAAAATGAAATGGCGGAAAAAATATGCAAAATTGGCTAATAACTTATTCCAGCAAGACCCAATAAAGCTAATATTATTAGTTTTATTATATAGACTAATGACATAAAAAAATAATCCATCAAAACCACCCTTTGAAGACCAGCTGTATTTAATATTTGTTTTTGTTTCTAATAATAGGAGGTTATGTCATATGTACGTAACATGTGTACGTTTAAACACAAAAATTATAAACCATATGTAAAACACTGATTTTGACATACACATGAAATTCCATATGGATAGCAATTTTGACAGTACATATGACTTGTACACTCAATGTAAACACACCTTAAACAGTAAACACAGTTTCGCAACAGATGCCGGTTTTTCATATATATTTTTGAAAGTGGGTTATTTTAAACGCGGTTGCTCAACAGATCTTGCTTTTTTTAAATAATTACAAAATATGAATTGAAAGCGGTATATTTAAACACAGTTGCGCAACAGATGGCGCTGTTCTAAAATAGATGATGACAAAATACGAATTACTTACTGCCAAATAGCCAATTGAAGGAACTTTGTATTTGATTAGAATTTTTACTTGGTAGAATTATATTGTTATTAACATATTTTAAACGTCTTTTGCAGAGCTTTGAAATAGTTTTAAGAATTTTATATAAATATTAGAATTTTATCCTGGGATGGGTACCTTTATATAAAGAAAATACCTGTACGTAAAGTCTTAAAATTTGGTGTGGATTACTTTCAAAGCAAAATCGAACAAAATATTGTCAGGACGCACACAACGTGTGTGGACACAGCTAGTGAACAAATAAACGTGCTGTAGTATGGCTAGCTAAACACACTCTTAATCAGATTAAATTACATGGAATTTGTAGTTGAAAATGTTCAGGTTAAAATTCTAAGTATTTGGAATATAGAGTTTGCAATTCCAATTACATCAATCAATGCCGGATCGTATTTTTGAAGTAATTAAAAAAAAGGGATCAGCTAATCAATATTAATAAAGCCAAAATGTATAATTCCTTAAAGCGTTTATAGGAAAATGCCCATCAAAATTACATTAAGTTGTTAAAAAATTAATTAAACTTGTATTTAGATCTGCGTTTATAGGAGTATTTCTCAGTGTATTTAATTGAGCATTTAAATTTTAATAACACAATGAACCTCCATCTTATACGATTTGCTGCAGTTGTTTTAGCGACATTCCCATATAAGATTGGAATGTCCTAGTTAGTTACGTATCGTGCGTCTCCATGTATTCTTTAGCCGATCTCGGTTTCTTGGAATTACAATTACATTATGTGCAATTAGAATTACTTTACGAGTTATTACAATTAAAATGTAATCAAAACAACCCAGTCTGATAAGGTATAAAGTGTTTAAGTTTTGTACAATAAACAAGATTTTCGATATCTAAATATTTTTTATGTTTTGAAAATACTTTTTTTTAATCTAATTTTACAGAAAGCTGCTGTTAAGTTTTTTGTTTTGGAAAAGAAAACTATTGTTCAAGGGTATTCATTATCCCAACAAACATATATTCAACTTTTACCTATGGCAATTTAGCTCGTAACTTTTATAGTTTTAGCTTTGACAAAATCAGCATAAAGCGTCCTTTGCGCCACATAAATGCAAGTAAACTCTCATTCAATTGTTCCGTGTCAAATGTTTTTGTTAAGCATTAGCGTAGGAGGCAAAATTTTGTAGGGGGGAAAACGATTTTTCCTGAATAATAATCTGAAAATAATGTGTTGTACAACAGCAAGCCTGGAGGGGGACATAACACCCCCCGAAGTGACCTTTCTACGCCAATTCTGTTAGAAAAAAAAAATATTTCTTCTAAAAATTCTAAAATTTTGCCTCTTGCTGACCAAGTGCTATATATAAAATTTTTTTTTTAAGGAATAATGCTGAAAAACCAGTTTTTTACGCAAAATTTTTATTAAAATGATCAGCCATATAATTTACATTTACTTGAAAATGTACAAACTTTTAATAAAAGTAAATAAAATTTTAAATTCTCAGAAGTATTTCATTATGATTATTTTAAAGTTCGCTGGGTTTTGTTTCAATGCAATATCACGTTTGGAATTGTTTCGATGTTTTTTGTTTGCAAGGCATGCATTTGTTCGATTCACATAAAAAAGAACTAATGAACGCACAACATCATCGTGACTTGTCTATAGCTTACACTATACATATGTACATATACTTATCGTGTTTATACGAGTTAGTTTAAAGTTGAAGGTTGACACCATATTGACACAAAAGTTTCAGTATGTTAGGGTTATATTTTCCCTTGCTGTCTGTATTTGAAGTTCAAACTTTAAATATTGAAGTAACTTAAAAATTACGTTAGATGTTAAAAACGAGTATGGGTATTTTTTGTATGCACTTACATATGGATATAAAAAGTTTTTATTTACTACTTAAGGCGTATCATAAATAACATATAAGCTCTAACTCTAGCCTATTCCCATAATAACAAGATGTTGCAGTTTTCTTGGATTTATACTTTGTGCAAAAATATATTAAAGTAAAAAATAAAATTCGATTATTTTATATCAAAGCGAAAACATTTTATTTACATTTACACAGGGCAGGACCGAGATTATTGAAATTTGTATTGACTTCAACTTATTTTTTTTAAATTTGGAAAAAAATAAGAAGTTTTTCCAACGAATGCAAAAAAATAAAAAGGGTAGTTTGGCTCTGTGTGCGCTTTATATAGAAAGAAATTTACACAGCGTTTTTATCACTATATCGATATACCAAGAAGTATCTGTATAATATTATAATCTATATTAATATTATTTAAAGCAAAAAACGTGATTTGCCTAGAATTTTCACAGTTTGTTAGCAGATATACGATGGGTAAAATAGGATATTTTTTTGATAATATAGGTGAGCTTGCCACATACAAAGTAATTATTTATCTTACTTGCAAGCCGTAATAGGTACAATTTTATAATTATTACTGTACATAGTGTAGGAAAAAACCATGGATTCCAATATTGGGTGTGGTACCACGCCTACAAAACAAAAAATTGTCATCTAAGTACACGCAAAGGAAAAACATGATTGAGGTGACCATAAACTAAGAGCAACATATTATGGGGTAATTCCACTCAAAATTACTACTTCAGATTTTATTGAAACTTTTTTTATTAATATTCTTTGACTCCCTGAATCCAAAAATGATTTCTAAAAAATTCTATCTCTTACAGTTTTTCCGCTACATAGTTATCAAAATTGAAAAATTTCGCTTTTTTGCATGTGCGCTCGAGTATTAAATATATTCTAAATCCAGTTCTATAAGTCCTAGAAAGTTGAGTAACAGCTCATTTTAAAGGGTATTTCATACGCTTTAATTTGGTATCAATCATGAATCATGGAATTTTTTAACAAATTTTTTTCTGATATTAAAAAAAAAGTTTTATTAAAATCTTTGAGATAGTGGATTTTATTTTTTTTAAATTTACATATGTTTTTTAACATGGCTTAATGAGTACGCCATAAAAATTTCAGAGTGGGACCATGGTGGGATCAAAGGGTATATTAAAAAAACTTAATTTTGACTCATTATAAACTGAAAAAATAGAAATTTTTTAATAAACTGGCTAATAAAGGTAAGAAATATTCTTTAAAACTGAAAAATATGTAGTTTTTTTAACATTACTTTTGATCCCACCATGGTCCCACAGAGAACATAATATTATTCCTGTGAACATACCATAACATTGTGTGTAGGTAGAATTATCATATTTTGAACAAGTAACAGTGGACGTGGCGTGGCGCATGCACATACAATCTGAAAAATTATTGTATTGAAACTAGGGATCTATGATAGGTATGTTGGAATTTTGTACTCTGAGGATAACGTGCGTTTCGAGTTAAAGCCTGGTGATTAGGCCGGGAATACATCTAGACAACTGCTATTGTTATCCTTTCTAAATTTGACAATGGCTTCTATGAGAAAAACTGAGTCTTTAAGTTAAAGCTTAGGCATACTTTTTTGACTGTCAAGTTTTTTTTGTAATTTTGAGGATGAGTTTAGCAATGCGCACCAGGGATAGCCGTTATAAAATAAATTAAATAAGGTGACGTAATTTGATGTCTATGACCTTTTTTACTTTATTTTTATTTATAAAAAGTATATATGTAAGTTGACAAATAAAAAATTTACAAATTATAGGAACAGGCTGCAACGGCCTTCGTTCTTATATGACCTTATCCTGAACTGTTATATACAGGCACTTGAAACTTACGCAGTATGTTCATTGCTATATCCGCAATGTGTTAGCAATCACATTGTTGTATATATATATTTTTTAAATATTTTTTTATTATGATTGTATTTAAAATTATTTTTTCGATTGCCGCCTGTGCGGTGGGTTAACTGTTTTTGTTTTCAAGAATTAATTTGTATATTTTACGGTTGCGCCTTGCTCCAATTTGTGCAAAACTTTTTAAATTATTTTAATTTGTTTTTTTTTTCGAACGGTATCTACGAAAGTAGGAAGATGAAAGATTTTCTAAAAATCATATAAATAAGTTCAAATCGCGTATGATGCGTCAAATTAATGTTTACTGTTTTCCCTTAGCATATTGGTGACGTTTATTTGTGCCAAATAAAAATAGTAAAATAAGTTGATTAATTATTTCTACATTTTTTAATTATAAAAAAAACTTTTTTCAACTCCAACAAATTCCGTCAAGATAAATTCGGCAATATCACGAATTTAATTTAAAAAAGTTATTTACTGCAATGACATCAGAAAAGTTCTCTAAAATTACTGAAAAACAAAGAGATAAGATTTTCATTTTACTTTATCATTTATGTTTTTATAATACTTTTTTTTTGCCTGGAAAAATGCGAAAGAACTTTTAACTTGAAGATAAACACTTAATAAAAGTGATGATAAATCATAATTTTCGTATTATTTTTAGCAAATCGTACACACTTCATTGATGCACTTCTGGCCTAAATGTCACGATTTTTTTTTTGCTTATTCTTTCCTGGTTTTTGCTTCTAACTCTTTTTTTTTTCTTTGGCATTTAACAACTCAAGTAGTGATAGTTTGAGTTAAAGCGGCGACATGCTAAAGTCAAAACCATTCATTCATATATTCATTCATTCGTTGTTTCTGCTAGTCATTTGTTTTTTATTTTTTTAGATTCATATTCATATACAAGAATGCTGAAAGTGTTTGGTGTTTGCTTGTTACAATCTATAGGCAAAGACACATACTGGTGTTTGCATGCATGGTATATACATACGTACATACATATACACAAGTATGTATGACAAAATCTTGAAAAACTCATCAAAAGGCAGAGTATGCTTGTACGTATGTACATATGTATATAAAGGTTTTGTTGGAAAAAGCATCAGTAGTTAAACTTACAATAGCAAAACTGCAAGTTTTTCCTAACAGTTTTTTTTTATTCCTTCTGTTTATTACCACATTATGTTTGTTGTTTTTGCGATCACACGTATATAACAATGTTGTGTTGTTATGTTTGTAAATCCGTGCTTTGAATTTACATATAAAACAATTAAAGGCGAATATTAAAAGTTATAGACAAAATTATATCCTACACCACACAATTTAGGTTTTTTTTCATGTGAAAATTTAAAATTAAAAAATTTTTTGCCTTTCACCTTTGATATGAACGGTAATAAAAAATATTCATCAGTATCTTGATGTCTTGATATTATGGTTATGATAATGAGAATTATTTTTAAGTTTATAATATCCAGAACAGGCTTTTATGTTCTTAATTTTATCTATGAAACATATGGTTGAATATGTCCATTGTCCATCCAATGAAACTTCGAAGATTTGTGCACAAAGGGAAAATTTAATTGTTTTAAAAATGCCATGCCAGCCCATTTAAGGCTTCTCGCACACCGATGGAAAGATTACTCACAAAAGGTGAGAAGTTCTCTTAATCTACACAGAGCCAAAAAATGCATAAAGGCGCACCACGTCGTTCTTTTTTGTCACGGTTAAAATTGTACGGGTAAACAAGAACAGCGACTATATCCACGTTCTTAACTTCAGTTCAAGACGTATTTATTTTACTTGCTGGCATCATGATGGCAACAAAAACAACAAAGGTGCAACTCAAATGGTAAACTATTTCAATTTGTTTTCATAAATAGAACAAAAAAATGCAAATTTGACAGCAAAACTCACAAAAACCACCCTTTTTAACTGCGTAATCACTCGCATGAGCAGTTTTGAACCAACACGTTTCAAAACCGACGATTAAAATCAAGAAGCAACAGATATTTTTTTATACGTGCAAGAAGGACGTTTTTTGGCCACAAACCGACAGTTTTACCCGTACGGTTAAAACTGATAAAAAAGAAGGACGTGTATGGGCGCCTTAAGGGGTATTTAAGCAGAGGGGATGTTTTTTTTCAAAGAGATTCCTTATTATTTTCATGTGGGAAATCTTTTTAATATTATCAAAAATGAAACTCATTAAATCAAAAAGAAAACTTTTTGTTCACAGTTTTTTACTCATTTTTGACACACAAAAAAAAGAAAAACTTTTTGATTCTATTAGGTTTCCTTCTGAATTGTATAAACAATGGATTTTTTATTGATTTCATTAGCCTATCTAATTGATATCTTCAAAAAGGATTTCCTTAGGTTCCTATATGATCATGTGAGCTTTCTTGTTATTTCGTTTATATAAATCAACATAGAAACTGATTGTTAAAACATAAAATATAAATTTGGTGTAGTGGTTAAGTGCGCGCCTACAAAACGAAGCACACCAGGATCGATCTCTGGCAGTGGACGAAAAAAATTTCACCATGGTTTTTCGGGTTTTAGAAATTAAGTGGCATCAACCCTCCATAGACAATCCATCAGAAAAATCACCCTTGACCGTCCACCACTGGAAAAATAGAGGTTAATATGAAGGCAAAACAAAATGTCAGGCATACGCCTTCGCACAACTAAGGTAGAAAGGTAGAAAAGATTGATTAACAAAAAATTTCAAAGGAGATGTCAAAAAAACATTATACCAATTGTTTTCAGTTTTTTAATTTGAAAATTTTTTTCTTAATTTTTTTTTTGTTTTTATAAAAGAACAAGATAGCCTGATAAAATCAAGAAGAAAACATTTTTGAAAAAACAAGAAAAATACTTAATAAAAACCCAAAGTTTTCTTCGTGATTTTTTCAAAAAAGTTTTCCTTATAAAATAATAAGACTTTGTTCTTAAAATTGTTTTCTTATAATTTTTGTTCTATTTTATTAGATATTTAGACACTTTTTATTCTGTGTGTACCTATAGTAACATATCTTGTGTGGAAGCTGATCGTTCACTTTTTTAATACAATTTTTTATTTAATTTTTTAATAGACATATTGCTATACAGAAAAAATTATTTTCATCAATTAAAGATTTTAATTGGTTTAAGATTAATATTTTATTACATAATTAATTAATTCAATTAATTGTTTAATTATGATTTTTTTTGCTTGTTTTAAACAAATATATATTTTAATTAATTAAAAAATTTAATTTAACTTTAGTTTATGTATTTATTTATTTATTTATTTCATTCTATTTCTTACATTTATAGTACAGGAACGCATTACGTTAAAAAATTTGATAATTAAAAAAAAAATAAACTTAATACATAAGTATATAAAAATATATATTATAAAAAATAAAGAAAATAAAGAAAAACATAAGACCAAGTAATTATTATTAAGTTATTGATAAAATTCAAATAAAGATGTTTTGAAACTATTAGCATTGCGGTTTTCTTTGTTGACTTAGTGGAAGATTGTTCCAAAGACGAGCGGGATGTACATAAAATTACCATTCAGACACTAGACATTGATGCCGAGGTATTAAATATTTTGGTTTCGTGGCGACTTAGAAAAACGTAATTTTTTAAATAAATATCTGGGTATTTGACTATTTATTATTTTATGCAAAACTGTAAGAGTGCGGATTTTAACTAAGTTTTCAAAAGAGACTCCATACAAAAAAAAAAGAAACAGAGGAGACCTGATCAAATCTTCTCAATCCATACGAATATCTTATAATATTATTAAACAATACATTCAGTTTTCTTTTACTAACTGTGTCACAGCTTCCAAATAATTCACACGCATACATCAAGGAAGAAACCAGGTACGTTTTGGCTAGTAAGGCCCTTATTCTTAATGGAGTGAAATATTGTGTGGGCCAGATAGCTCGAAGCTTTGCATAAGTTTGACCAACCAGTGAGTTGATATGATCATTCCATGTAAAATTGCAATTAAAAGTAATACCCAGATTTTTCGCAGTGAGGACAGTTTAAATTTTTTCACCATTTAACACAATATCTCCAGAAATGTTGGGAATTATTCGTTTTTTACATCTTACAATACATTTGGATTTGCTCGGATTCAAACAAAGTCCATTTACAGTAGCCCATAGATAGATTCTGTTTAAATCGGCATTCAGATCTGATATGCCTAAGGCAATATTTTGAAATGGGCGACTTAGAAAGAATTGTACGTCATCTGCATATAAATGGATTTCACTTTTAGAGAGCTGATTTGGCAAATCGTTTGCATATAACGAAAATAAAAGAGGTCCTAAAATAGAGCTCTGAGGCACTCCTTTAATAACGGATAAGCAATCTGACCATGCATCATTTACAAATACCGATTGTGATCGGTTTGAAAGATATGATGATATAAGTCTTACTGATGTGCTCGTAAATCTAAAAAAGTCTTTAAGTTTTTCAATGAGTATATCATGGTCTACGATTCGAAAGCCTTAGAGTGGTCCAAAAGCACTAAGAAGTTAAAACCTTAATTGGTGAAAAAAATTTTTTCTCTGTACCAGAGATGTAAGTTGGTTTACCTAATGGCGTTAAATTCACCACAATTCATGTAAGACCAAGCCATTCCGTCATGACCAACAGAACTCCACTCTTCCAGATAATCCAATTTTAGAATAATACTTTAGCAGACTAGTCTCAATTTAATCGGATAGGTCGTCTGTTATATTTCTGTAAGATATTAAGATGAATATTTTAGATAGTTACCCTTATGTAATTTTAAATCTTTAGTAAATTTGGCAGCAGTATCCGTTTCACTAAAGATCACTACATGGCATTGCAACAAATACATGAGAAAAGAGGCGTATTATAATTTATTACAATTATTATAATACTTATCTATATTGCCAATGTATAGGTGTCTCGCCCTGTTAGTCGACCTATACAGGGTGGTTCTTAAAAATTAATTCAAACGATATAAACTTAATATCTTTTCTGTCATGTATTGATTTCTCAACAATGACGTGCGGTATTCCAATCCTTAGATGTGTAACTTTTTTTTAGACTAATAAAAATGCCAAGATAAAAATACGACTCGTCAGAAAAGATGATTTTTGGATTGGAGCTTCTGTAAGGCCTTAAATGAGAAGATATAACGAATTGGATGGTGTTTTTCCTTCCATGGCTGGAGCAATTTGATCTTGTAAGCGAATAATCCAAGTTCCATGTGCAAAATTCTCATCATACTGGTGCTTTAAAAGCCGTCTTGTTAAGATCGATAGCGGGTCAACGTTTATTGATTGAGTTGCACATTTTACGTCCACAACATCATTACATTCTGATCCTAAATATTGCCCACTAACATTCCAGCCATAAACTTGCTTACAACACCCGCGGTGTGCGTATGCTCATTATGCTAACACGTTTTTACTTATGCGACTTACGACTCAGCTTGCGCTAAATTCAATTTTCAACGGTAAAGTAAATTAATTTTTTTTTATTAATTTGTAATACATACATATGTAAGTAAAGGTTGGTTAAATTTGTGAGGGCCGAAGTTGATTTTTAATAAAACAAAATTTTTTTAGGAAATTATTGTCATTTCTTTTTATTTTAATAATATTGACATGGTTCAATTATGTATGGAACAAAATATTGGCCAAATGGCCGCCGTGACCACGGCGGTACACCTCCATCCAATGCTCCAAATTTTCTATGAAGCTGAGGCATAATTGAGGTTCTATGCCGTTAATGTGCCGAATTATCTCATATTTTAGCTCTTGAATTGTTGCTGTCTTATCGACCGACACCTTTTCTTTTAATTAACCCCAAAGAAAGAAGTTCAACGGTATCAAATCACATGATCTTGGCCGTCAGCCCATAAACCGCACCAAATAGTCACTCTTTGTGGGAGTATTGGTTTTTCGACAACCATTCTTGGATTATCATTCGCCCAAATGCGGCAATTCTACTTATTGAAGAATCTACTGAGGTGAAAATGTGCCTCATCACTGAAGATGCTTTTCTTCGAACATTGATCATCAAACGTTGCCATTCCTTGCCACCATTCTGACCAATGCTCGATGGTGTATCTTTCCATGGTTCAAATTGAGTTGGTCTGAAATTGAGAAATGTCAAATTAAATGCAGAAACAAAAATTGACTTTTAGTTGTGATTTACATTCAACATCGGCCCTTAAAATATAAACACCCAATATTTGTTTGTCAAATTTTGTACAATTATTTTACATAAATATACACATACTATATCGTTTTATTAATAATACTAATTCATATAGATATGCAAGGAGTAAGTCTACATTACATCCTCACATAAATTACATAAACCAAAGGCAGGACAGTATTTCCGTTAATCTGCGGGACATATAAAGTTTCTATGGTAAAGCTTAGACTGTAACACTTAGTCAAAAAGCCGATTAAGCGCTTAAAATAAGTTTTTTGAAAAATTTTAAATTTTATCATGTCCAAACAGGTTTGTAATGCAGTACAGCAGTAACGCACTTGCATTTTATGGTACGAATTTTTGAAAAACAACAAACAAAATACGTCCCATGATAGGCAAGTGTGCTACCGCTGTACACACATTTTTGTCAAAATAAAATGCCATCAGTAAATTTACTGATTTACATATCAAAGTGTAACAGCACCATGACAGTACATGAAATATTTCTCTAAAATTTTGTTGCTGTAATAATCGATATGGATTAAAAAAAAATATAAATTTTTTTAATTTGTGACGGTCTGAACGCCTTTCTGTCTCTGTTCACATAACGTGTAAAAACTACTGAATGAGTTTGTGGAGTGTTAGCTCAGTACCTAAGTTTAATTATAGGATACCTTTTTCCCGTGAAAATATCCTAAAAGAAAATAAAGATAAAAACCCAAATGAACACAATTTTATTGATTTAATAGACTTACAGAGCTATACAATAATACAATTGTTTTATAAATCTGAGTAACTATACGGGTATATTTATCATATCTACATAACTATAAAAGTAAGTGTAAAAATTTGGTATAAATTAGTTTCAAAGCAAAAGTAAATACACGCAGAGAAAAACATGGTTATGGATGGTCACAACAACCATGTTATGTTCTCTGTAACAATATAATGTTGCGATAAACAACCTATAGTTATTTTGGTTATTACTATCGCCACAGCAAACAAGTTTTTGTTACTGTTTGATCATTAAATGGTTGCTGCACCCATAAAATTTAACGTGGTTGGTTTGAATTATACCAAACCATAACCAAAGTTTTATTACTATACCAAAATAATATTGCTCTAACATAACAATATTATTATGCTAATAATAATATGGTTGAGTACAACCATACAACTCAATCATAATATGTTGCTCTTAGATTATGGTTACGTCAATCATGTTTTTTTTGCGTTACGAGAGCAAAATTTTAATTAAACATAGCTTTGTTATGTCTTTATGTTTAAAAAGAAATAACGTTTAAAAGCCTTATGACTTTCTTATAGGAAAAAATTTTAAAATATTGTATAAAAACTCAACCTGGAAAAAACCTATATTTTAAGACGGAAAGTTATATCAGTATCTGGTAAATAATTTTTTGTTTTTCATGGCTGGTTAATGGTTTCTATATCCACTTTTTAAAAACTAAAATATTTTCTTAAAGTTAGAAGATATTTTGCATTTTATGCGTTTTATGCCAATTTTAAAGATACGGCCATCAATTTTAATAATTACAAAATACCGGGTACTGTAAACAGGAATGTTGTTACCAAGTAGAATCAAAGATGTGTAGAAAGTAAGGTTAAGTCAGTTTGCAAAGCGGCCTTTTGATTTCTTCTTCCTTAATATTAATTTATTTCATTCACTTATAGCTAAATTACGCGATGATATTTTTCATAAAATCAGTTGCATGAAACCGGTTTTGTGATGGCAATTCTCAAAAGAGAATTGAAGAAATTTCATGAAAAGATTTCATGGTGTAAGTTAAGTCTTACTCATCCTCTTGCTGTAATGGTCAACATTTTAAGTCAAAAGAATTTTTGCTTTTTCTCGGAATATCTATAATTCAACTAAACCGATTATAGTCCTCCTTGAATTTTTTTCTTTGTTGGTTTTATATTTCTTTTTTTCTTTTATGCCTGTCGCCATCATTTATCATTGTCTCATTTAGTTCAACTGCAGTATAAGCCTTTTAGCTATAAAGTAATAAGTGTTTATGACTGTATGTGAGTTTAAACGTCATGGTATGTGCTTTTGTTGTGTTATTCATTTTTTTCTTTACTTTATGATTTGCTACTATTACAACAAAAAAGCGTATTAAAAGTGAAAAAATCTCATAACTGCAAGTCGGTGTCATTAGAAACACGTCTATGTCACTTGCATTTAACATCTTTTAAAAATGATAGAATATTCAACAAGATTAACAAAAAAATAAAAAAAATGAACATACAGAAAAAACATAAAATTATCATAATAATAAAACGTGTATTTATGTAAATGACATGCTATAAATGCATGTTTCTTTTTTGTAAAAAAAAAACAAAAACAGATTTACATGATATAGATAAATGCAAATACATATGTATATTGTTTTTTGTATTAATTAAAACTTATAGACAAAAATTGTTTGGTTTAAAACACTTTTAATTTAATTGTATTCTACATTTTGCCCTATAAGTTTCACAATACTTAAATTTACTTCAATTTGTGTAGCAGTATTGGCAAACCTAAAAACTAATTTGATAACTGGAATTTTACGATTCGTAAAAAAAATCCAGTCGTAAAGTAGCTGCGGTTTGATAAACGACTCTCGAGTGGTTGTCATTATTTTTTAAGGGCGAGCGGGCCTGATTAAGTTTAACACACCAACAGAGTTTTGCGTCTCACTCTCGCATTGGCTCATGCGTTGCTTCGACTAACTGCATCGAGTAACAGTTTTTGGTGTTTTTTTCCAATAACTAATTGTATATTAAATGCAAATATGTATTAAATTGTACTATCTGTTTTATGTGGAACTGTAAAAATGTTAAAATTATTAACAACTGAAAGAAACAAACTTAACAAAAAGAACGAAAAACTAATTATAATCATAAAATAAAACTCAACAAGATTTAAGAAAAACAACTTGACAAAAATATAAACATTTTTTAAAAAGTGGATGAAAGAACCTGGTGGAGTCCAAATAAAAACTCACAAGTGAGGATATTAACCTCACTTTTTTGACCAATAATACTCTAGGAGTGGACTCTGGTGAGCCTAATTCTTGTGCAAAGATGAAGGTCAACTCGATTTCCCGGAAGAGTGTACCTATATGTTTATAAAACCTGGCAATATAACCTATAAGTGTTAGACATTTAAACATCAAAACCCAAAACAAAAAAAAAATAAAAATATGGAACCTTACACAAGATAGCTATGGGCTTTCGTTGATTACAACATATAAAAACCGTAGAATTTAGCGGTTACTGTTTTTGCACAACATCATTATTCGCTGTAAGGCTTGAGTGCATGTTTAATTGCCAAATTTAAATCTGTCACTGTTGGGTGTGGATTTTATGTTAGAGCCATACGGCCATACCTAGTAGAAAGTTATGCTGTCAAGTTAGTGCTCGCTGCATGATAACAGGATGTTTTGTGTCAAGACGGTATGACATTCTGTACAACCCTTGAATCAATTCAGTTAATGTATTTGATATTTTCTGGGCGATATTAACTTTTCTCGGTGACAAAAACTGGTTCAAAAATAGTAAGACTTGACAATATTGGGTATTTAAAGTAAAAGCCATTTCAAACCCACAACCACCCATGTAACATAGAAGGAAATTCAAACTACACCAAATATAATGTAATTTATGCAAAATTGTTATGGAATATACCGATAAAAACATCGTATATATGTACGTCGGCACATCCCTGACGATAATTTTACGATTTAACATATCATAATAAATACCATAATGATTCAATAAAAAATAAAAATGTTGTTCTTATTTAAATTTATTTAAACACACTTTAATGAATAAAATTTATAACATGCCAACCGCCAACTTAATGGATCCCTCTTCGAACCCATTTGTTCCTGTATGTATTTTTTGAACCCGATTGGTTATTGATGACTACCTTACTTTCACTGGGCATCAAGTTGTCACTAGCGGTCATTCTCGACTAATTTAAGAATTTAAATCTTCTTCTCAAGGTTCCCCATAGAACCCACATTTAACACATCTTTAGCCGGGGTCCTAAACTTAAGGATTGCCAGTACTTGACATTCATCCACAGTGTGTGCTGTTTTAGCATAAACTGTAAGTATCGACTTCTACGAGTTTTATCTTAGTTGACCTGTCACTAAGGCAGTTATCCAGCTAAAGCTATCTCAAAAATGTCCAAATAATATCCTAGAATTCTTGTCAAGGGACTTTTACCTCCTGTGTGTGATATTCCTGTACATATTTTCCAAATTAATGAACAAAAATATACTCACATAACTTTCACACTGCGTAGAGAATCTTGCCCCCCTATTTGGATAAATAACCAAACGATACCTCAGCTTTCAGACGTCAAATATCTCGGCATACATCTTGACCTGCGCCTTCCTTGGAAATGCCACATAGAATCAAAGTAAACACACATAAAGATAAAAGCCGTCCAACTAAACTGGCTTATTCGCAGAAATTCTACTCTCGCTTTAGTTTGCAAACTTTTGTTATACAAGTCAATTCTAAAACTTCTTCCAACGTAAAAAAAATTCAAAGGCGCCAAAATAAGATTCTTCGTATAATTACATCTGCTCCTTGGTATATAAAAAACTCGAACATTCATAAAGATCTAAACGTGCCATCAGTTAAAGCAGAAATAGCGAAACTTGACATAAGGTACTTAAAGAAACTTGAAACTCATCCGAATCCACTGGCCCGTAACATACTAAATGAACCTGGTTACATTCGACTGCTTCTCCCATCCGTACATCAGAGGGATAACCCGCAAATTACATTAACCGTAAAACACAATTTTTTTTGTCCAGCAGTGGTTGGACTTAACAAGTATATTTTTATTTTTAGACTTAAGATATGAGTAATTATTGATTATATTCAAGATACAATAAATAAAAATTGCGAAAAAAAAATATTTTCCAAATTTGTCTATTAGCCAATAAAAACAGGAGTTCTTTTGGGCATTAACCTCTCCACTGTTGGGTTTTATCAAAATTAGAATACATAAAATTCCCAGTATGGATACACATATTTCTATTTTAAATCTGGACATCGATAAATATCAAGATTAACTTAGTCATCCTCTTACCAGAGACAACTTTTATATAGGAGGTTATTTTTACAAATTTATTTTAATAGCCTTCTTCATAGGTGGAGTTTGTCATTCTCGCGTCATTTCTACAACATTCATTTCCGACTACATTTGTGTAACAAGATTAACGTGAGTACCTGCCTACTCGGCCTAACCTCACGGTGGTCTTACCAACGAGTGAAACTTAGGCGTAGACTAGCGCCCCCATTGTGTAGTATAAAAACACTTTACGATTGCCACCAATCGCTTTTTGTGTGTGATACAGTCACAATGAGTAGCAATTTATATAATATGGCAAGCCTTTCCAAGGCAAGCCTAGGTCCACATTATAACCTCTTGCTTAGGGGTTTGGAGACTATCCAAACTCCGTCTGTTGAGAGTGCAACAGCACACTTGATCGACTTTGCACCTTACCTACATAAATCGATATTAAACCACAACTACCTAGTGTACCCCCGACGGGGACCTCACCAATAACCGGTCACAGGGAGTATAGGCTCTCTGTGGGGCCACCGATTCCCGTGGTACCAGTCCTTTGGGCACTGGTTGGGCCTCGAAGAGGACCCGTATGTTTCAACACACAGACCTTTTCTTCCAGATTTAGGCTCTAGAAACCCTAGTGTCTGGTGCCCCTATTTTCCCCGAGTGAACCGCGTCAAAGCATTTGCCATATTCCTGCAGTGACAATTGGAACCCCCGGGGGTAATTTCCGACTACATGAAGTGTATATATTCTGGATCCATATACCCAGAGAAGTTGGTTAGGCGACGTCCGTTCGTCTCTCCGTGTTCGGATTGAAATAGATTTCGCCAAGGCACCCAGAAAAGGTAAAACAAATTTAAACACACCAATCTTTTAGGCATAGTTTCGAAAATATAATAGCGATTTTATAGATAGATATTTTTTTTATGTTTTTTACCTATTTTAGTTGTTTTTCCGTACTTTGTTATTGTTTTTTTGAAAACCGAAAGTTCATTAAAAAAAACTGTAGATAATCATAAAATCAGAATTTCAGCAAACAATTGAAATTTTACCCAGGTATCACATTTTTATCAAAATTTCACCTAAATTTGAAATTTTCAGCAAAAATTTTATTAAAAACCGAAAATTCAAAAAAAAAAACAAATTTCCGATAAAATATTTAGAAAAATTTTCTATAAAATTTTCGATAAAATTCTTACAAAAAAAATTCCTATAAAATTCTGGATAAATCTTTTACAAATATTTTTGATAAAATTTTTACAAATATTTTCGATATAATTTTTACAAATATATTCGGTAAAATTTTTACAAAAAAATTTCGATAAAATTTTTAGAAAAATGTTATCGAAAATTAATAAACTTAATCAATACCTAGTTTTCGTTCCGCTTATCTTATCGAATTTATCAAATATATTGCACACTAAATCGTAAGCAATCTCAACTCAAAATTCTTCAAACGTTCAGGAGGAAAAAAACTGTTGTCGGGGTGGATCGAGATTTGATCTGTGAAATGATTTATAAAAAATAAACGATTTTATGACTATTTATGATTTAGTATGCGATATATCTAAGCCTTATTGACTATATTCTGTATTCTATTTCTGTATTGAATAGGCCATATATTTTTAAATTTTTTTGTCAACAGTTAAACTATTGGTATTAAATCTTAAGAAAAGTGCCTTTTCTTAAGACTACAACAATATTCAAATTTAGGTTACTGGTATTTCCAAAAAAGACAAGAAAAATGCAATATTTTCTGTTCATATTATTAGAACCACGTTGCATTTTTAAATTTGTTGCAAGAAGTCGCATTGAACTTATACATTAAACTATTAGAATTAAAAAATGGGCAAGAAAATATAGCGAAAAGAGACAAAGCCCTGTTTATCTTTAGATAGTATATTTTGGGTAATTGCATGGAAAATTTGGCGAAGTCTCAAAACTCAGCTCGGTACTTTGAAAGATATTGAAACTGAAAGGGGTTAAAAATAAATCGAACCGTTTTAACTTCAAACGAAATTAGAAAATCTCTAGAATTGCGCTAAACTCTTTCCGCTCAACAGCAAAAATCAGGTCTCAAGGTGGTTTCAGGCAAATATCTCAACTGAAATCTTGAAATTAAAAGAACTGAAAAAACCACCAGAAAGCAAACCGATTACAATTTGCTAGAGAACTTATGACAAGGGACATCATACTAATCGTACTAATGAATTTAATTTAGATGACGCAGATGGCTATAATTTTTGATAACATTTTACGGCACAATTGATTTAGAATTTCAAAAGGCAAAAATTACTGGAAGAATTTACAAGACTCTTTTACAATCAGCTTTCAAGAAATTACTTCAAACCAAAATGTTCTTCTTCAAATGTGCCATCATATTCGCTCGATGTAAACACACTAAAAATATTTTGTGGTTGGCCTTTCAATGACTTTTGATACGACCAGGTTCACTAATTCAATCCATTAAGGACTTCTAGAGTGAGATTTCTTTGGATTCATAATTCGATAAAGAACTGTATATTCGAAATTATTTTAAATACGTGAGCTAACAACCACTTTAAAAATATGTAGAATATTAATAATAAACTTGATATAACTGCTTCATTATCAATTTTTTTTTTCTAGAAAAGGGAATTTAAAATACAACAGATTTTATTATATGTTACCTTTGTAATCTAAAGAAAGTGCTTTTTCCAATGATAATAACATTTTAGAAGATTTTAAATCTTTAAATCGAAATTTAAGTGGTTATAATCATTTCATTGAGAGTGTATCTCTGGGCACAACTTAAAAGAATCTTTCTAAATCATTTGCTAATTTATGATACTTCCAAGAAATTATCTTCTTTACATTTATTTGTACAATGTCAGCTATAATCCGCACATGTACATGATATTATTTTGAGATTTTACTTTCAGGAAAAGTGAAACACTCAAAAGTTCATAGAATACTATCACATGTGTAGTACACACTAACACGTATACATTTACAAAAAAAAATTAGTACTAGCACAATATAGGATGATGAGGTAGTGTCAGGAATAAACGTGTATAGTTATCAAGTGTATGTACATAATTTCATACAAACTTACACCGTCACATTACCCTGCAGGAGATAAGGCGATAATTGTCTAAAAGCAACTAGTAAAATTAGGGGGCTGTAGCTTAAGTGGTTAGCACGTTGACTACTAAGCAATGGACACGAGTTCAATACTCAGCCATGGCAACATCAATTTTTCTGATATGTATTAATTTCTGTTTATAATAATGCATATCACAGCGCCCATCTTCGCCGGTATTACCACATAGCACTAAATCGCCGGTGAAGTAAAATAATTATAAATTGGCTATGCTAGCTTCAAACTAATTCGCCTAAATAACACCAGAGGCGCTGCAATACTGTTCTAAAAATAATCATAACGTGCAATTGCAGTGTTGTCAGAATCGAAGCTTTACTATCACTAACCATCTGTCTTATCTACTAATATCCCTTTCCAAAGGAAGTACCACAGTTAATGCAGGCATTAACTGCCTGAGTAGTACTTCTCTCTAAAAAAAAGAACTAAAAAAATGTGAAAACGGGTTAGATCTTTCATTACAAAAATATTTAGAACTTTCATTACAATATACTACTGCTGATAAGTATATACTACTGCTTGAAGTAGTTCAAGGTAGGGTTGCCAGGTACCAAAATTCCAATAACTGGACAATGGAAAAATTCACCTGGGTTTTGAAAATATAACTGGACAATTTAAAAAAGCACTTATAGTTAAAAAAAAAAGAAAATTTTATTTAAATTTTTCTTACCAATAAACAAATCTGGAGTGGTCAACACACAACTTTACCATACCTCATTGAAACAGATATTTTTATCGATATATTGCATAAGAAATAAAAGTTCCAAGTATATTCGAATGAAGAAAATAATTATTTTCGGTAATAAAATTTTCAGAAACTTTTGCATCATTCATGAAAATCTACTCTTAATAAAATTACAGCCTTTATTAGGTCGAAGGACCTCTTGTGATTATTTATATTACTAAAATACCTTTCACCAAAAGCATTGCTAATTGTTATGGAGAGAACAAATGAGATCAACTTATACAGATTTTCTACTTCTATCTTATCAATTGGAATATTTCGCCAAACTATCAAAGGCTTCTCGCAGATAATAGTCAGTGTAATAATTAACAAAAAATTATTTTTCGAAATTAAAGAAATCCGTTTTTAACTGGACTAATTGTATTTTAGCTTTAATTGGGACCTGACCATTCCACTGGACAACCCAAGCCATTCCACACCGTCTGGCAACCCTAGTATAAGGGCACAACTTGCAGGCTGAAAGAATGTTTATCTAACAGAATAATTTGTGTTTTAATATAAATTTTGTAATTTGTTGCTTAAAATTAAGTATTTGCTTCATTCTATTTTGATAATGAAAAATAAAATATTCTGATTAAAAATTCTAATTGCCCATTTACATTTTTTTTTTTTGGTTTTAATAAGAAGGCCAATTCATGATCGACAAAAATACGTTTTCTAAGACCGTTTTTACACCTTGCAACAAACGCCGAGTTTTTTTTCCTATTCTTTTTTAAAGTTGCTTCGAAACCCTGTATTCTTTTACCTTTGAATTTTTTCAAAATATTTATTTTTAAAAGTTTTGTTTTTTATGCTTTTCTGTGTTATTAATAAATAAACAAAAAACTGTACTGTTAACTAAACGTATTTTATTATGATTAAGCGGTTAAACATTCTTAATATAACATTAACATTAACATTCTTAATATTATATTGTTGTAAAATTAATTTTAATTTGTTTTAGAGTTACGGACCCGTGAAGTTTCTATGTAAAGTTTTGTAGATCTCAACTATTTAATGGAATGAGATAATAAGAGTATCACTGGAATGGTAATTAAAAGTACTATCTAACTAAATTGATATTAATGAAAAATATTATAAAATATCAGAGTGTGTGAATTTATGGAAAAATAAAAATAAAGGGTTTTGCGAGAGTGGCAAATATTTTCGAATAGTTGTAGCCTAATTTTTGAACCGGAACGGGTCTCAAAGTTGCGGAATTTGCCTTTCTCTTCTTAACCTTGTAGGGAAACACTTGATATTTACACAGGATATTTAATACTATGCTCTAGTAGAAAAAATAATTTAAAATTAATGCATGCCTCATAAGACGTAAGAAATTATAGACTTGAATTTTTAAAGTTGAACTGAACATAGTTAAAACCATGCGTGTGTGATTCTGACTCGCATTTGGCTGATTTATTTTTATTAATTTCATTTTATTTGGATAATACTTTTAATTACCTTTCGAATCGAACGCATATTACCTAATTCTACCCTAAAATAGTCGAGATTTACCATACTTTACATACAAACATGCGAAACTAAGAGTACCGCCCAATTTGTTCTTGTGACATTTTTGTTTAAAATTAAATTTTATATATACATATATATCTTAAATTATAATTTGGAAATAATTTTTTTATACAAAACAAAAATACAACTTGTCGTTTTTTTCTGTAGTCAAAAAGTAGACAACACTTTAAAAAAATAAAATGAATATAATCAAAAACAAAAAACAAAAAATGCCTCGTCAGGCTCTGTCATGCAACTTTTTCAACACCGCTTGCCTCCCAACCCCTCTTACTAACAAGAAAAAAGTTGCATGAAAAAGTTGCGGCGTTTATTGCAAGGTGTAAAAGTGGTCTAAGTAAAAAAATAATTTATGCCAAGCCTGCACCAACATTATTATACCGTTGACATTTTGAAAATTTTATTAAAAATAAAATTTTAAAATTAATAATTCTAAAAATATAGAGTATTGAGTAGATATGAAAAGTGTGAAGATTTTGTAAAAAATGGACCTCAACTATGCTTGGAAGAAGAAAACAAAAAAGAATATGAATGGCAAAAGAACCTGGAATTATGAAAGCTTACTTTGAGTTTACTTTGGTACCAAACTCGCAAAACCACCAATTGTGGGGACATTTTTAATACCAAAAAAAACTAGCAATTAACTGGTTTAAAAGGACCCAATCGCCTCCATTTGTAGTACGTGTAGTATGGTTTTTGAACAAATGGTACTAGTGATTTTCCAAACACATGCAATGTTAATTTCAGCTTTTTATACCAGTAAAACACAACTCAAACCCTAGTCTCCTACAGGGTACTTACAAACACCCAAATCAAAATCATAGTATTAGTGTGACAAACAAATACAGTAAAAAAATTATATAATAAATTGAAAGATTTGGTAAAGGTTTGATTGGCTTATATGGCATTATCCTTTATGTTCTATTTGTTATTGTTATTGGTGTTCCTTGTACATCTGCTTGATCTTCTTGTAAAATAAAAATAACGAAACAACGAGAAAACACATTGTTAAAGGCTCACATACGAATATGTATACCTATACACATGTTTATACTTCAAAACGTGTTTATACTTATAAACGTGGAAACATAAGTGCATAAATGTACTAAACCATATTAAATTTTAAGTTGATAATAAATAGCAGTGCTGCTTGGAATTAAAAAAAATTAGGAGAATAATGTTTAAAAAGGATAAAGTTAAAGTCTAAAATAATTTTAATTTAAAATTTAAGTCGATGATCGGAATGTATTAATCTAAATCTATATCAAGTACATTCGTCAGCCCAGCTGAAATTTTTCGTTTCGTTTTGTTTTGTTTCTACGTGTCAAAATTTATTTACATTTTTTATGGCGACATTGAATTTAAAAAAAAGTAAATTCAAAGAAAATTGAAAAAAATGTTCAAATATATACATATTTTTTCACTTTCTTTTGTTTTATCAGGTATAGTAAACGACATTTTGATTTTCTGATTTAAGTTGCACTAAATAAACTTTTTATTAATTCTTGTTTTAATTCAGATTGATCTAAACATATTCTAATTTTTTAATTTTTATTTAGCAGAATTGATATTAAGCTTTTGTATCACAAAATAGTGCTATTGTACCCACTTTGCCATCTCTGAGTTGCTTTTGATAACTAGCAATATTTTTACACAAACCAAATGCCAGTTGTTGTTCTAATGCTGTACTTGTTGTAGACTTGCATGTACTTGATATAAATATACTTTGGGAGGTCTCAATCAATTATTTACAAACTATTGTTTCTAAATCAAAGTTTTAATCTATTTATATATCACAGTGCAACACGGAAAAAAATAACCATATACGGACACCACTACGTGATAAAAGACCAAAAAAAAAAAAAAAAAGACCCCTGTCTCCCAGTTTTGCTACAACTTTGCCTCAGAGAGTATATCAATATTCCAAACAGTTTGCAAAATATGAGCTTGAGGAAATGATCATTTTTTTGCAAATATGACATCGAGGCCCCACATCTTTGAGGGCCAATAAAAAAAAACCTGGAGGACTTTGGGCAAAACTGGGAGACAGGTGTCTTTTTTTTGGTCTTTTATGACGTAGTAGTGTCCGTATATGGTTATTTTGCCATGACTTAAAAAAATACACAGTGTGTATATAAAGCATAAAATGTGTTTGTTTGTGTGTCGGAAAGCTTTAGCTGCCCACACCAGTGAACCGATCTTTCCGATCTTGGTTGGTATCATAGGGTTAATAATTTTTTAATATTCGACGTGGGCATGGCACCTCCCATACAAAGTAAATATGTATCATCGTGTAGCTTGGCAACAGTAATAGGTAGCGCCTTGAAATTTCGCATCAGTAACCTCTATATTAACATACATAGCTTTAAGAAGTTAGACTGGATTGGAATAGTGGGCATTGTACCTCCCAAACAAAGTAAACAAAATATTATCGTGTTCCATTCAAACTACAATAGATAGAGCCTTAAAGATTTGTATGAGTAACTCCGATGATTGGGACAGTGGACGTGGTACCTCTCATACAAAGTTAAAAATAATTATCGTTTACATAGATTACTATAATAGGTATGGTCTTGAAAGTAGGTAAAAGTAACCCTTATAGCCATGCGAATATTCTCGAAAAACATAGGCTGGATTGGGACAGTGATCGTGCTACCCCCCATAAAAAGAAAAAATATTGTGATCGTGTATCTGGAGAACTAAATTTGGTAAGATCTTGAAATTTCGCACCAGTAACCCCTCATATTAACGCACATAGTCATAATAAACACAGGCTGCATTGGAATAGTGGGCGTGGTACTTCCCATACAAAGTGAAAAATTATTATCGTATTTCTGGCGACCTACAATATACAGATCCTTGACACTTTGCACGAGTAACCACTAATGATAATGCGCACAGTCTACCAAAATACAAACTGGATTGGGGCAGTGAGCGTGGTACCTCCTATACAAAGTAAAAAACAATTGGGAGAACTACACTAGGTCAAATCTTGCATAAGTTACCCTCAGAGTAATGTGTATTGTCTAGCAAAATACAGATTGGATTAGGATAGTGCTAGTGGTACCTCCCATAAAAAGTAAAAAGTTATTTTTGTTTTTAATACGTATGGTCTATCAAAAAACAGATTGGATGGGAATAGTAGGCGTCGTACCTTGCATATAAACTAAAACATTTCTGGTGTGAGTATAGCGTGCCTAAAGGTTGGTCATACTTTTCTTCCATGTGTTTATTGTGTTTCTTGTGGATGGGTGTAGCGAAGTGCGAAATCCTTAAGATAATAATTGCTTTATATCTTGTGAGAATTCCTTGTACATCCCTGTCTGATTTACCGGTCCCATTGGATGTTTTGAAATTCCAAGTAATCCCTATATTGAAACTGAAGATCAGTATATATCCAGATTACGCTTGATTAAGATTGGCTTGGACTCGTTCTTAAAACATTTTCTTGTGATCTGATCTTAACCTTTCAGGCATTGTGTAACTTTACGTAATGACTGCCATAAATTTCAACACATCTGTATTATTTTTATAAATGTATTTATTTAAACTCCACATGCTTTAATTTATAGATACGTATTTATGCTTAAAAAAATATGTACATTTTATAAATGTGTTAGTGTATATTGGGAATTGTTGAATTTGTCTCTATTCACACACATATATTTTTTGTACTTTGTGTGTGTGTGAGTGTGTGTGAGCGGGGGTACAAAATGCTTATTATAATATCATGTTGTGTTACCGTTATTTACTATAAATAACATTGTTCTTCGCAATACTGTCCAGAAGAGCATAATGTTGGTTTATATTTTGTTACAACAAAAAGAACTACATTTGTATATGCATGTGTGTATGTGTATGTATGTTTTTGTGTGACTTTTGTATGACTCGTGTGTTTATATTGATTTATTCATACAATGTCGCAGAGTTATGCAATTGTGGCAATTTGGCACGTATTTCTAAGATTGTCACGTTCGCGTTGTAAACATAAATCAGGCCTATTTTGTCATTATTTGTTAGAGATGTTGGTTGGTTCGTTGACTAGTTTGTTAGTTGTTATGGGTGTTTTTGTTGTTGCTTTCTACTCCACTGCTCGTAATAGTACATGCTTGGTGTATTTGTTGTTAGCATGATGTTTTTTTACTTTAATCATGTTGTTGTTTTAGCCCTGTCAGTATATTACTCTTTATGAGAATGTATAGGAAAGTAAAAAAAAATAAATAAAAACTGAAAAATAAACACAATGATGTTGATGTTATTATTAGTATTGTTGCCCTATTGCTACTAATACCAGTACATGTAGTAAATATGTACATATATACAAGTGTACTTGTACGAGTCCTTTATACAAGTTTGTATATTATGTCCTATAGTAGTTTTGAGCAGTTGTTGTTAGTTTGCGTTTAGAGTGTAGTGGCATTTAAATATTAGTTCCGCCATTGGTGTTAAGTACTCTATTCCTGCTTTTATATTTTGTTGTTGTGGTTGTTATTGTTGATTTATACCAATATACACATACAAATATATGATCATGCAAATATCTACTCATACACATTTTGTATTTTAGTTTTTTACTGTTTTTATTGTTTATATATGCATGCTGTTTTTTGATTTAATGTTATTTTGGCTTTAGAAAATTATTATGTGTCTATTTGTTTAATTTTTATACTTGCTTTGGGTTTAAATATGATCAAATATTTGCAGATTTTAAACCATATTTGGCTGACATATTTGTAACGACTTGAAAAGTTAAATAAAATATACATACATATATATAAAAAATATCTTATATTATATAAAATAAATATAAACTACTAATTTAAATAAAATGTTACCATTTAGAAATGATTTTTCTTGTTATCACACAAATATATTTTAAATTGGAAAATATATTTGTTATTTTTTCTATAATCATACTTTAATTACATACAAGCAAACATAATGCAAAATAATTAATAATAATCCATTATTTATTTCGTCGCCCATGTCGAATATCCAAAAAAAAATAAGTTCCCTATTTTACCAACCGTATATCTAGTAACAAACTGTGAAATTTTCAGAAAAATCAGTTCACTGGT
This sequence comes from Phasia obesa, assembly GCA_949628195.1. Classification (NCBI taxonomy): domain Eukaryota; kingdom Metazoa; phylum Arthropoda; class Insecta; order Diptera; family Tachinidae; genus Phasia; species Phasia obesa. The sequence continues at coordinate 58,456,996 of OX451217.1, read as the reverse complement.
GTAATCAGCTATAGCTTTCCGACAAACCATCAAACACATTTTGTGCTTTATATATACATATATATAGATAGATGCTAGACTATAGATCATCAGGAAACCTTTTTCACAATTTTAGAGAAGACATAAATACTTCTTACTTTATATAAAGGTAACCATCCCAACGTTCTAATTCTTCAAAGTAAAAATACAAATCAATTACAAATTTTATTCAATTGACACAATAGCGTTTAAAATAGCCCAGTTTTAAACCGAAATTTCAATACCTTTAAACCAGAAATTTCGTATTTTCACTACTTTTCTCTCCACTTTCTCTTGTAAATTAGATATTTTTGCGGAAAAAAATATCCTATATTGGAATGGATACCTCCTCACAAAATTTTTCTAAAATCCATCTAATAGTTTTTACGTGATGCGAACACAAATAAAAAGCAGACATACAGAGAGATGGAAATGAGTTACTATTTTATTATATGTATAGATAATAATAATTTGTTCTTTTCAGTTGGACCAATGGATGCTAATTCTTTTCTTAAGTAGATATTGTTAAGCAAATGTTGTTTAATTATAAAAATTATTATAATAAATGTAATTTAATACATATTTTGTTTAAAATTAAACAAAAGGTTTACATACATATATAATTGGCTAATTTTAGGTCGCAAATATTCAGTAAAGGGTTGCCTACGTAGATCGATCTAATAATCAACAAAAGTGTTTTACATGTTTTACAACTATAATTATTAATAAACGCATTTATAAAACTTAATTAAATTAAATTAGAGAGCTGTCAAAATGACTGTGTTGGGCAATCTAGTGTTACTATGAAAAATTTTTCATAATTTTTCGGTTTAAGCGTAGGCTTAAGAACGAGTGTAAAATTTTGCAGAAACGTATAAATTAATACGCTGTATCATAAGTCATCAGAAAGTCGATTTTTAATTGCTTGTAACATAGGACTTTTGTACAGCACATGACGATATGTATGCAAATCATTTTTATTTTGAATTTTAAATAAGAAAGAATTTAGTTTTTTAAATTAAATGACCAAAATAAATTGTGTTCATCGATTTAATAAACAATTGCCATATGTCTTCGGTGTTCTTTAAAAGACCCACCACTTCAGGACTTAATATGTTAATACTCGACCTATCAATTAAACTACAACCACTACGGAACTTTAAAGTATAAATTAACAAAATACTATTTAAAATTAATTAGGATTTTTTGGACTATACTTGACAAATAAATAAATTTTGATTATTTTGTAAACGCTATTAATGTATGAGGTGGGAACAATTTCATAATTGTGATTATGTTAGCAATTTATGATCTAAATTTAAGAATATTTATATATTGAAATATTTTAAAAACTAAAAAACACCTTATGATTACACAAATTTATAATGTTTTTAAACATATTATCATATCTTTCACAAAGTAATTACATATGTGAATGTGTAAATGATTCAAATATGTATGATAACTTCAAAACAAATTGCGATTATAGAGATATTATAGATATAAATTCAGTCATAATATGGGTTTATAAGAGCATAGATGGAAAAAGCAATCTAGTGGTCCATGATTTTCTGTGCATGGGAAGCCAATAATTATTTGCTCTTACATCCTGTGCGATTTTTGTGACAATTATTCCAATCATACTCATTCCATTCATCGTGACTGATGAAAATTTTTATAAAAATTGGATAGAATTTGAGTAACTGGCACTCAACAAGTACGTTAAGGTTAGGTCTGACAGCTAGAATAGAGGGAGTTATCGGTAACAATTAACCTGCTACTAAGCCATCAGTACGTTAATGTTAGGTCTAACATCTAGCAGATAGTGTGTTATCGGTGTCAATACTATGCCATCAACATTCCAGTAAAAATTTAACCAAGTTTTTGTAAATAGTGCATTTCTGCCATAACTAAATGCAATTTGGTATGACATAAAAATTAATTTTACAAAAAACAACGAATTTTTTATATTTCGACTTACAAAAGTGCAGACAAAACTTTATATTTACTATGATTTGCGAACACAACAACAACTGAAACAAATAATCGCCCAAAAGAAAATGCTACTAAAGGCCATGGTTATGGTTCACTACCATACTAAGTCGTACGATTTGTCAAAAATTGCATGTGTGCCCAAAAATTATGATAGTGTGGATTAAAAGTGTATGTGTGTGACAGACTTTTTGACACACTATACGATTTCATATTCTTTTGAAAAAAATCATAAAACAGTATTTTTCCATGCGATCAGAGTTGCAATATCTTGTTTTGTATGATAGTGTGGCAGCTACAACGCTATTTTTAAACTATTTTTTAAGTAGGACTGAATTCTGTCAGATTTTTTTCTGATTAAATCGTACGATTGTATAGGATAGTGAATACTGGCCTTAAGCAGAACACCGCAAAAAAATATCATGTCATACGTAAACAGGCGTTTAGAACTGAACTTTTTCTTAAAAACCTACATACGGTGAATCATTATTTTTTGCTGGTATATTAAAGTGACAGGTCCATTTTACAGTAAGTGTTACATCTGGTTTACATATAATATCCAATAACAAGTCATGTGTTACTTTCCATCTCCTTAAAGTAGAAAAAAAATATTTAAGAACGTCATATTGCTCCTTTACTGTTTTAAAGACATTAAAGAAAAAGTGTTCTTCTCTACCATTATAAGCTCCAAAATAAGTTTCAGAATTTTATCTCAACTAAACCGAACTTGTGCATAACTTTTGTTATCTATTCATACCATAAAGTATATTTTTTTTTCAAATTTCAACAACATTTTGCAAAGTTTGATTTCTTTTTAAGTGCAAGTATGTGGCATTAAAGTATTTTCCATAAAATTTATTTTTATTGTTTGGTGATGCAAAATTCCACTAAGAAATATTTTGTAAAATAATTAAAAAAAAAAATCCGTTTTAATTTCTATAATTAACCTTTTTAGCAAAATTGTTTCTAATTTTATATACTTTGGCAAATATATATTTTATATTTTCAAAAATATAGATTCCCAACAAACAGTCCTAAAATTACATCTGTGGTATTTTATCGGTTAATGTGTCCACTGATTTGATTTGATTTGTTTTTTTTTTTTTTTTTTAATAAATTTATTCAAACTAACCAATAATGTGAGTAGAATTCATTGGTTGTGTAAATATTCAGATATTGTTACACGAAATGCAATTGTTTCTTCCTATTGTTTATTTTAAATGTCAACATACTGACGTATCCCATTATTTATTTATTTCATGTTAATGCATTACACATGCATACATATGTATTTGTATGTGTTTAAACTATGCAATTTGACTTTTGCGTAATATTTATTTAACCATTGTGGTTGAAATAGTTATGGCAAATGATGAGATTAGTAAAAATAAAAAAAAAAAATTGGATTTATTTTATGCTGTGGTTGAGATGATTTTTTCTTCATTATTGTACACAAGTATAGCATTTCAGTAAAAAAATAATATTTTATAAACATACATATCGTCGCGTTTATTCTTAAACCACCTAAGCGGCAAGAAATCGTTTTTCAATAAATTAAAAAAAAAAAACGTAATAACTTCTTTAATATGGGTTTCAAAACAATTTAGTTCTAGCGAAACATGGCTCTCTGAAACTCTCTGAAGGCTATAGAAATTAAAAAAAAAAAATTTTTACCTACAATTAACTGTAGCCAAATCTGTCGCTTACGGATTTTTTGCGCAAACAGCAAATTGCAAATTTCTGTGTGTAAATTAACATTTATTTTTATATTTATCAAAAAAAAATTAAATTTAACTTTACCAAAATTGCTCCAATTGGAATGAAACTTTCCGGATTTTTTAATCTGAAATACAAACAATTTTATGGTTGAGACCTTAACATTTCCAACTTGAAATATAAAAACCATTATATTTTGCATGCAAATATCATTTGTATGGCTCTTACTAAGTTTTGAAATTTTTTTTGCATTTTTTATTTATTGTATCTTCAATATTATTGAACCATTAACAGTTACTCTTATCTTAAGTCTAAAAAAATAAATGTACTTGTTAAGTCCAACCAGTGCTAGATCAAAAATTTTTTCCTTCACGGTTACTGTTATTTACGGGTCATCCCTCTGACATACGGATGAGAGAAGCAGAGTCCCTTCTTCATATTCGAATGTAACTAGGGTCATTTAGTTTGTTACGGGCCAGCGGATTCGGATGAGTTTCAAGCTTCTTAAAATTCCTTATGGCAATTTTTGCTATTTCTGCTTTAACTGATGGCACGTGTTTAGATCTTTATGGATGTTCGAGTTTTTTATATACCAAGGAGCACATATAACCTTACGAAGAATCTTATTTTGGAGCCTTTGTAATTTTTCTACATTGCTAGCTGAGGCAGTGCCCCATAATTGAATACCATAACACCAAATTGGTTTTAAACTTGACTTGTATAACAAAAGCTTGCAATCTAAAGCGAGAGTAGTATTTCTGCCAATAAGCCAGTTTAGTTGGACGACTTTTAGTTTCATTTGTGTTAACTTTGATTCTATGTGGCATTTCCATGTAAGGCGCAGGTCAAGATGTATGCCGAGGTATTTGACGGATGAAAGCTGAGGTATTGTTTGGTTATTTATCCGAATAGGGGGCAAGATTCCCTACGCAGTGTGAAAGTTTTGTTCTGTAACTTTTATTCTCCATTTCTTCAACCATCTTTCTATATTCAATATGTGGTCTTGTAAATATCGTGATGCTACTTCGGATCTTTCGTGAATGCTTAAAAAAGCTATGTCGTCAGCAAATGTCGATGTGTGGACTCTGTCACTAGTTGGCATGTCCGAAGTATACAGTAAATATAAAAATAGCCCCAATATACTACCTTGAGGAATTCCGGCTTCCATTGGCTGGGTTGAGCTCAAAAAATCTCCTTCTTTCACAATAGATTTTCGTTCGGTTAAATAACTAACTAGAAGCTTATATAGGTTTGCGGGCAAATTCAGGTTTAGCTTATATATAAGGCCTTCATGCCATACCTTATCGAATGCTTGAGAAAAAGCGCATGGCAGTATTTTCTCTCTTCAAAAGTCTTCTTAACAACATTAACTAACTTGTGAGTTTGTTCGCTCTAACTATATTTTTTCCTGAGGTCGAATTGATGGTTTGGAATACATCCTTTGTCGCTTAGAATAGGGTTTAGCTTAGTTATTCACATCCTCTTAAATAGTATAGATATATTAGAGAAAAGGCTTATAGGTCTGTATGATTCAATTTTTGTGTAGTCTTTTTCTGGTTTAGGAATCATAGTAACCAAGGTCACCTTGCACTCTGTGGAAAAGTACTCAAGACGTAAAATGGCATTAAAAATAAAAAGAATAATTCTGCGACCTATACGGGCAACTCAAATAACATGTTGTTACTGGTTTTATCAACGCCACGGGCTTTTTTGGTGTTTAAATCCGTTATTGACTTTTCAATATCATCAAATTCAAATCTTAGCGGTACTACAGCACTAGCCTCGACAATTGGCAGCTCAACTACATCAGTCGAAATATTTGGGGTAAAAAACCCTTTTCAAATGTCCAGCATATAAATTGCCTTTTGGAAATGGCCTTTTTATTCTTCATACAAACTAGTTAAGATGAGAATGTAGTCTGGTGGCAACTGTTATTTTCTACCATAAAAACCATAAAAGTTAATTTCGAAAAAATGGCGCTTACGTTGTTTAAGAAGAAACGCGACGATATGTAAGTAGGTTTATTGGAAATAGATGTAGGTCTCTTGCTTAAAATAATAATAATTTGGTAATTCCGATTTTCAAGGATAGCAATAAGTATGGCATAGTGGTTCGTGGTTAGGGAAGGGCTTTTTGATTACCTGTTGCTGTTATTTCCATATTTTGTAATCGACGCTTTATTTAGTATATTTATTGACAACAAGTGACATAAAAATATTAGCTCTTTTTTATCGACACAAAATTAATCAGTTTAAAAGCTGGTTGAGGCCAACAGTCCGCTGAAAATTCCGCTTTGCATTACGGCAGGCGTGGATACTCCCCGCCTATTAATTGCTGTTTATACAATATTTTGTTACGTATGTATGTATGTATGTATGTATGCGTAAAATGTAAAAAAACGTATGAAAAAAAAAACTTTTTTCAACAAAACAACCGGGTTTTAACTCAAAAAACAAAAAAACTTTGAAAAATGTTTTCAAATGTATTTTCTTGAATAACTTTTGTTCTCATTGTTTTCTTATGTATCTGGGTACGTTTATGACTAAAAGTAATACAAAACTAAATGCAACAATTGTTCTCGTCGTATCTGGTATATTTTTGTTTTACTCACTGCAAGGAACATAACAAAACGAAAGCAAACTTTTCTATTTGTTTATTTTCTTACTCTGAAAAAAGTGTTATTATCTGCATACATATGTATGTGACGCAAGCTAACTAAGGGACTTTATCTTGCCAGGGGTCGAAATTCAGTTTTCGATGTTTTCCGATAAAGTTCAACATTTTGGCACTATAAATAGGAAACTTTGAAAAGCTTATTCATAAATTTCTGATTGTATTTCAGCAATTGTAAAGATTTTAGGACGTCGAGTTATTAGAAGGGAAGTCCCGAGTTGTATTTAATATCAAAGAACAGATTAAGACAACTTCATACGCTTAACCCTCATACATTCATTGCCTTAGTTATGTTTTCCAACGGCAAGAAGAGTTAATGATATATGTGATGATTGACTTTTTTACACTTCGTTTTTATAATTCCCTTGCACATCATGAAACCATATAAAAATGCATAAGCAATGAAAAAATAATCATACCACTCATTTACTATATGTAAGTGTATTTAAATTTAAAGTTTAAAAAAATTTAATATACTACTTTAAGAAAAACAAGTAAAAGTGCTATATTCGGCCGTGCCGAATCTTCCATACCCTTCACCACCGTGATTTTATTTATACAGACAGGTACAGCATTATCTATATTGTTCACTCTTTACACAAATTAAAATAAGTCATATGGGAAAAAACTGATTATTCATACTTTAAAGAAATAGAAGACAGATGTGTTCAAGATTAACGTGGGCTCCTGCCACGGTGCTCTTAACACCGAGTGAAATAAAGACGTAGACTAGCGCCCCCATTGTGTAGTATAACAACACTTTACGATTGCCACCAATCGCACTTTGTGTGTATACAGTCACAATGAGTAGAAATTTATACAACATGGCAAGCCTTTCCAAGGCAAGCCTAGATCCATATTATAACCTCTTGCTTAGGGGTTTGGAGACTAGCCAAACTCCGTCTGTTGAGAGTGCAACAGCACACTCTGCAATAATCGATCTTAAACCACAACCACCACGTGTACGTGAAGGGGACCTCACCAATAACCGGTCACAGAGAGGATAGGCTCTCTGTGGGGCCACAGATTCCCGTGGTACCAGTCCTTTGGGCACTGGTCGGGCCTCGAAGAGAACGCGTATGTTTTCACACACAGACCCTTTCTTCCAGATTTAGGCTCTAGGAACCCTATCGTCTGGTGCCCCTATTTTAACCCGAGTGAACCGCGTCAAAGGATTTGCCATTACTGCAGTGACAATTGGAACCCCCGGGGGTAGAAATAGAAGACAACGGTGACTCAGCTAAATGAAAAAAAATTCCGTTCACTACAATTGTCGCCGTGTTGTCAGCTACTTAATGATATTGAAGACGACAGCTACATCGTAAACTCTGACATTGTTGTAGAAATACATATTTTGCTTTTATAAAATTAAATAACTTTTTCAAAAAATTATAAATGTTTCCTCCAAAATTTTTGTTTGTATACGAATTTGTAATTTACAATTTTGTGACATTTTCTTTTGTTGAATAAAATAGAAATTAGCCTAAGTTGACGACAGCGACAACGGTGGTCGTGTAGCCATGTCGCTATACTGGCTTCAAAATAATCGTTTACCTATAAACGTGTGTATTTTATTTTTGACAGTTTTATTCGGTATCCTGATGATGTCCATGTGTTTAATGCACCTGGGTTTTAATGCAGATATCTCATCTATTTAAAAATCAAACGCATTTAAAAAATATGTCACTCTATATACACACATACATACATATATACATATATTCTTAATATTAAATATATGTTATGTTACAGTCATGATTTTCATTTTCAAAGAAATATAAAACTTTTTGATTTAATTTTTTGGAAAATTTTTAAAAAAAATTTTTTTAATATTTTTCTGTAAAATATCTTTTTGAAAATGTTTTTGTAAATTTTTTTGTAAATATTTTTGCAAAAAAAAAAAATTTTTTTATAACTTTTATTAAATTTTTTTTGTTAAATTTAGGACTTTTCTGCAATCTATATTGAGTTAGAGTGGTGAGACTAAAGCAAAATCAAATCCTTACAAAAAAATAAATTTCCTCATCTTGACCCCACATGTGCCTTTTAACTGCTCCTGTTTACCAGTGGGTACCCTGTGGGTCCCTTGGCTACCTCTATGTCTATTGCTTTCTATTAAGGTCTCTAATACAAATCAAAGCAGAAAAACTCTACCAATCTAAAAACAAATAAAAATCGACCCTCGCAGGGGGTTATTGATCCCCCGAGATCTGTATGCTCTCCTTGCGATCTACCTGTCGCAGTCTAATATTTATTTGACAAAAAAGGGCAAAAGAGAATCATTAAAGCCGAAAAAAATTAAAGAAAAAATATAGGTGGGCGTGGTTTTTGGCCCGCAGCCTCCAAAGGAATGATCCGATGTTGCTGAATTGCAATACCAATATTTTCGAAACTATGCCTGACAGATTGGTGTGCTTAAATTTTTTGTATCTCTTCTGGTGCCTTGGCGAATGACATTACAACACTAACACGGACAGACGAACAGACGAACAGACGGACAGACGGACAGACGGATAGACGGACAGACGGACAGACGAACAGACGAACATACGGACAGACGGACATAGCTTAACCAACTTCTCTATGCATAAGAATAAAGAATATATATACTTTATGGGGTCGGAAATGAATATTGTAGAAATTACACACGGAATGACAAATTTAGATATACCCTTTCCACCTGTGGTGAAGGGTATAATTATAATATGTTCTATATAAATGAATTCAAACATTGAAAACATTTTTTTGTTTTATGCAGTCAGCACTTGTACCCAAACATAGCAATCATTTTCTGCTCGTATCTTTTTGTGAGCATTATATAGCGATTACAGCAAACGTGGAATGAATTCCCTGTACTCAATTGCACCATGTCGCGCTTCAAAAATGCTGTAAACTCTAAACGAAAAGCTCATCTTTGTGATTATATTAGTATGTGCTGTTTATGTAACCTAATTGAACAAGGCGTCTAGAAAATTTATATAGGAAGAACTCAAAATATTCAGTGCTTTTCATATAAATTTCCTAGACGATTTGTTCAATTGGGTTACATAAACAGCATATTAAACGCAAAATAACCCACTCAAACCATTCTCTGTCGCTACATTTCTAGATTATAAAAAATAATAATCAAGCAGTTTGTCTAATTTGCAGAAGGTAATCTTTAAACCTGCTTAGCTTTATTAACGATAACATGTAACTTTGACATGATTTCACTTTCTTACAATAAAAAACTCAAACATTTATTATTTTTGTAGTAATATTATTTCACACAATATCCTTTAAAGCGTGTAAAGTAAATTCAAAACTCTTTAAAATATTAAATTCATTTTGATAGAATTTTTCAAACTTACAATTGTAGATGACTCATATGGATTTTTTTATTTAAAACATTCATTAGGATTTGTTGTTCTTTAAAAACTACAATTTATTTTCAAAGAAACATCACTTAACAGTTTCATTGTCCATTGCCTTCTTTTGTTACACTGCACAGTAATTCGCTTCGATATGAGTCGGAAAAAAATTTTGTTACGTTTTAAAATTTTAAAATTATTATTTAGTAAATTTTTTTTTGCAAAAATACCTTTACTTTGCAGGCAATGCTTACACACTAGTACAAATTTAATACATTTTTAACCGACTCACAGTAAACTGTCCAGTGGAAAAATAAAAAAAAAAAAAAAAAATACATATGGAATGAAAGCTAAGACTCCCACGATTCCAGAGGTGGTTTGGTTTTTCATGTGCGTTACACCTATAAAAATTTACACGGCTTTAAAGTCGAATTATTTTGATATTTTTTCATAATTTTTAAGTAACAAAAAATAGGTTTGCAAAAATAAATCTCAAAAATTCATTTTTCAATAAAAATAATTTATTTTTTTTATCTAGAAATGTAGCAGACACAATGAAAAAAATCCTAAAATACAAATATTTATAGCAACACTGTAAAGCAATTGTGAAGTTTTTGGCCAAAATATGTAGTTAAAAAAAACAATCAGCTTCGATGGACCCGAAAAAATAAGCACATCAAAAAAATACTTTTATGAACCAATAATCTTATTTTCTGTTATATGTACTAAAATATTGTTACTAAAGAAGAATTTATTCATTATAGGCTCTGAACCACAATACTCTCGAACAACAACAACATTAATGGTTTGTTTTCTTACAATGATGAAAGAAAGAAACAAACAATAAAGAGTAACGCCTTAAATAAACACTCATCAGTTAAATACACAGCCACATACATAAATACAAGCATAAACAAATAAACAGCCACACATACAGGTATAAAGAAATAAATAGCCACACATACAAGTATAAAGAAATAAATAGCCACACATAAAAGTTTAAAGAAATAAGTAGCCACACATACAGGTATAAAGAAATAAACAACCCAACAAACAGAAAACAAGAGCAATAACAATCGAACCTGCCAGACCTGTCTGGAATAGAACATTCTGGTGCTTTTAAATCACCTATATAAGTGAATCGTGCTGGCGAGTAGTATGGCAGTATTAATTTAAAAGTCAAAGAGTTACGTTGTCGAATTTTAAGAGTGTTTAACAGTTTGCTGTATTTTTTTAACAGTTGTATTAATAAATAAAGTGACTTACAGTAAAAGTAATAACAGTATGTATTTATTTTGCAATTAAAAGAACCCAACGTAAAGTAAAAACGTAACAATATGTATAAAAAGGTTTAGGTGTTTTCTATGCCAACTTTTGAAATATAATGATTTTAAAAATCATCCATATTTGATATTTTTATTAAAATTATGAGTTGATATTTTTACTATTTGAAAATGTATGATAATAGTAGGCTATGCTTTAAACCAGGGCGAACTAATACAAGGTGAGTGAACGGGCGAATGCTTAAGAATGCCTTCACAAAACAATTAAGAAGGAACAGACTTGAGCACACTCGAAAAAATAGCAAGGAAAATTGTAATCAAGATTTAATGAATAAACTCCCAATTTCTTCTGATCCATTAATTTCATCTAATAGAAATACAATAAATACAAGCAGCTATTTCAACAATAATCAAACAATTAGTAATTACATAATAGTAGATGAATCTACTAACACTGATTCAGACTCAGAAACTTATTTTAGTGATTAAAAAACTGTTTACAATTGTTATGTTATTTGAATTTGTTTGTAACTTTATTAAATTTGTTTTTTATCTTTAATAATAATTTAATTTTAAAATATTTAGTGCTGCCACATTGGTAACCAATTGGAATACCAATGCTTGTGAATATTTTCAAAACTTTAAAAAATAAAAATACTAAAAAGTTTAAAATGATGTTATATTCAAAAAAGGTATACGGCAACCCTAAATAATTAGAGATTTTATAAAAAAAACTGAAATGGGTGAATTTTAGGTATTTAATTGTTCCCGCACCGGAAAAATAAAAGGATTTCTAAAAATGTTAATTCATTTTTAAAAATAGTAGGCCAAGAGAGATATGTGCCAAAAATTTCATTAAGCTACCATAACTCCATCGATTTTTTTCCAGTTTTACTATGGGGACCAGATCGTTCACTGTGCGACTTAAAAAAAGCATATTTATATTTTATTTTTATACTTTTAATATTTTATATCACCATAGATGACATAGTTTGAGGAGTATCGCCTTATCTAACCTTTATAGAAAGACATTTCTATAATGTATTTCTACTTGTTGGCAATATTAACCATTTTCTACTTCAACCGGATTGACTGGTATAGCTGAGTTGTCCTCTGTCTAAATTATCTCTCTGTTGAAAGTAGTCCATCTTACTGGAAGAAACTCTACCCTTATGGAATTCAGTTCTGGGGCAGTGCCTCAGCTTCAGTCTTAGAAAACAAAGCGCAAAAATAATATAAAACGACTGATCATAGCCGCTTCCTGGTATATACAAAATTCTAACATGCACAGCTATTTACACTTACCCTAGTGATATGAAAAGAAGTTTAAAAAATATCGAAATCCTGAATGATCGTGATCACATTCGGTTCTATTGACCGTAAAATCTGATTTTTTATCTATAACGGGGTAATCTTTACAAGTGTAAATGTTTTTTTATTACTTTTAGACTTTAAATATCTATATATACAATAAAATAGTAACTCATTTCCGTCTGTCTGTCTGCTTTTCTTTTGCGTTCGCATCAATTTAAAACTATTGGATGGATTTTAACAAAATTTTGTGAGGAGGTACCTTAGTATCCTGATCCCAATATAGGATTCTTGTTTTCGCAAAAATATCTTATTTCCATGAGAAAGTGGAGAAAAGGTAGGGAAAACGCAATTTCCGGTTTAAAGGTACTGAAATTTTCGGTTTATTTACTTTGTGGAATTACACTGTTATTAAAATAATTTAAACACCTCTTACAGAAGCTTACAATAATTTTTAGAATTTCTTATAAATTTTAGAATTTTATCCAGCGATGGGTACCTTTATATAAAGTAAATACATAAACCATTAATGAAGCACCATAAAAGTAAGAGTCTATCAATTGATGTGAAATACTTTCAAAGGAAAATCTATCAAAATATTGTCAGGTCACCCACGACGCGTCGGGCACAGCAAGGATATAATAAATTATAATATGAAAAACAAAGCATTTTACTTCTACTAAAAGTATTGGAAAAATTGACTTTTCAGCATTAGTGGGCAGCTTAGTGGTAGTAAATCAATTCTTCACTACCACGAAAAATGTTGTTTCCTTATATCAAAACCTAGTGGTAGTGGAAAAATAGGCAGCCCTTGGACAGCCACTACCTAGAGGCTGTAAAAAAAATAATCCACTAAACTCTCAAAATTTGTTGTCTAGAATTTAAAAAATATGTTCTCTATTCTTTTCTTTTAGTTGAATTGTAGATGCTCTTTGAGTTATTAGTTTAAAAAACCAATTGAAACAAGATTTTTTGCCGAATGTAAAAAAATTACCAGAATTTGTTTGTGTTTTCTTTTTCTCGCATTTTGTCTTATCTTTTGTGATGTGTTATTTTTGTTTTAATGTTTCTTTTGTTTATTATTTATAAGTATTATTAAAAAGTATTTACACCCTTATGCAAAACAAATAAAGTCTACTTGAAATGTACTTTAAGACAAAATTTTCATATAAAATTTGAAAAAAAAGTAAATTTGAAGTAGATTTTAATTCTTTTGCATAAGGGCATTAATCTGGAAATGTAAAGTTTTAAATGAAACTATATAAACTGTTTACTTAATATCTGAATTTATTGAATTGATGTGTTGCAATACTACTTACTAAGCGTTTTGTTTGCTGAAAAGAAGAAAAAGGAAAGAGTAGTGACATTCTATCTTTATTTTAGTGGAGATATTTTTAACGTCACTGTTTGTTTAGTGAGGCTGATAAATAGCCACTAAACATCAACGACATTGTTGAAAAATTGACACTTAAAATAGTTATTAATTAAAACTTCAAATTTAGTGCACTAAGCTCCTCCCAATTTACAATTAATAAAAAAAAACGTATAAGTAATATATTACTAATACGTTCTCATGTTCAACTCAAAGTCAAAAGTATGTACGAAAGATTGAAATTGAAAATTGCCTTTATTAACCCCCGTCTCCATTTGCTATAAACATGTCTTAACAAAAGTCAAACTTCATATAAAAAAACCAGTATTAAAAATAATGTTTTTTTTTTCATATGAAGTCTGACTTTTGTTAAGGCATGTTAATGTCTAATGAAGACGGGGGATTACAATTTTGAAGTCAAGTAAAAAGAATTTCAGAAATTTTATTCTTAATTTTCAGCCACAAAAATCTTTTTTCCAGTACGTACTGTATTCTATTAAGTATAATTTAGATTTAAGATGTGAACAGTTATTGTCAGTTCAACTATATTAGATATGTATATAAAGCACAAAATGTGTTTGTTTTTATGTTCGTCTATATAGCTATAGCTGCCTACACCAGAGACCCAATCTTTCACAGTTTTTTATGAGATATACAGTTGGTAAAATAGGGTACTTATTTTTTTCATATTCGACGTGGCCGTGGCACCTCCCATACAAAGTAAATATTTATTTATTAGTAAAATTTTTGGGAATTTAAATATTAATTATTTAATATTATGCTAATTACCCATAACGTTTTATAATAAAATTGAAATTTTTTGTTGGGGGCAAAGAGCTAGTTCCTATACGTATTTTACTGGTTGCTCAGGGCAGATCATCAGAAAACCTTTTTCCTACTTTTAGAGAAGCCAAAAATACTCTATAAGTAATAAAATTCTACAAAACACAATGAGAAGTATGCATGTTAATAGAATAATATTACAGAATATTAAAGCTTCAACAAAACACCAACAAATAAACCGCGTTTTTATTTTTCCTTACTGTCCTTCTACAATTGGATGGGTTTTTGCCATCACTGAATGCAGACGTAAGGTGTGATGAAGCATACACAAGTTAATTTTGTTCTCGCAAGAGAATCGAAAACTAACAAGTGTTGCCAAAAGTTTTGCACAAGCAGTTGCATATTTAGTTCTTAATAAAATTTTTGGGAATTTAAATATTAATTAATTAATATTATGCTAATTACCCATAACGTTTTATAATAAAAATGCATTTTATTTAGTAAATATTTAGTAAATATTTATCATCGTGTTGCTTGGTAACAGTAAGAGGTAGCGTCTTGAAGTTTTGCATTAGTATCCTCTATAAAAACATACATTCATAGCTTAGAGAAGCACATACTTTATGGGAATAGTGGGCGTGGAGGATAACCATACAAAGTGGAAAACTATTACCGTGTGCCTATAGAACTGCAATAGCTAGAGTCTAGAAACTTTGCACAAGTGTGTTAATACGTATAGTCTAGCAAAAGACAGATTAGATGGGAACATTCTACTCTGAATGACGTGAGAATAGTGTGCATATTCGAGTTAAAGGTTAGTATGACCAACCATAGTGTTTATTGTATTTTTTGTAGATAGCGTATCCAAACCCGCTGGCCAGCAACATCCTGAAAGATCGTGGTTACGTTCGACTAAGAAGGAGGAATATTGCTTCTCTTGGCCGAATATCAGAGAGGTGACCAATAAATGATAACATCAAACATGTCATCTTGTCTAGCACTGGCTGGACTTAAGTATATATATTTTTATTTTTTTTTACTTTTACTTCTAGTTCTAAGATTTGAGCACTTATTGAAAAAAAAAACTGAAGATCAAAAGATTTAACCGAAATTATGGAAGAATAAAGCTATGAGAGTACATTATTAAAATTTAATCTTTACAATGCTTTTATAAGTCACAGCGCACAGTGGTTGCAAAACGATTTATTTTGGACATAATTCGGTATCTCATGAACCACTTAATAAAATTCACACAGGCAAAGCAGATGTGTTTATGAGTACAGCTTCGAATTGTCCCCTAATGATCCCCTAGTGTAAATGGGGGCTTCTGGATAAGCCCCAGAAGTGGGGTACCTCTGGCATAAAGTTTTTTAGAAATGTCATAAAAACTTTATTATTAACTGAAATGTTAAGATAAATTTTAGTAGACCTTGAAAATATCTATAAAAAATGTGCGTTCATGTGTAGGTTACCTCTTTTAGTTTGGGACAAACTTGGCTTACAATTTTTTCCTTTTCTTGCTTATGTAATTTAAACTTACTTTAGTACTAGTAATTTTTTTTTTTAAACCATTTTAAAGATAACCTAAGGCAAATGGGAATAAAAAATTATTACGGTTCTCTCTCCAGCCCTATCCAAACATAGACAATTTTGAAACAAAATTTATACATTTTGTAAAATTCCTCGGAGTGCTAAGCACCGATTAAGAAAACGAAAGGGGTTTTTAAGGCAACCGTCCTCCGTGTATAATAAAGGAGGGTAATCACTTTTGTAAAAAAAAAAACAATTTTTGTGACATTTTTTCCCGTTCTGGGAATTTATATGTTAAAATAAAAAAATTAAATTTAATATCACCATTTGATTAAGATCCTTTTTATCCATGAAATTTAAAAATGTTGTATGAATATCTCGATCCGTTTAGGTTTTGTGGCAATTCAATTACCATATTTCATTTCTCAAGGTTAATATCAGTATAATATTTTTAATCTCAAAAGCTTTTCTCTGATACCACTTACATGTATATCGAGCATTTATTAAACCTATCCTCGCCTCCTCATGATTTTTTCTCATTATGTATGTAAAAATGAGAAATGTGTTTAAAATGTGTTTGCTTTGAGTCTGTGAATTTCATTAACCTTCCTGACCATTTCGTCGGTCTGTTAGACCGATGATTCACTTTTGTGTTAATTTTGCGAAAACAAAAAATGGCAGCTCCATCATTCTCTCAGTATCTTCATTATTTTTCATTATACAACCTTTAGTGTAACAAGTGCGTTTGAGTTGAAGTGTTGTACCGGTGATTGCTAATCAGACGGTCTGTGAGACCGACTTATAATTAAGTGTCACATTTTCGACAGGTAAGTTGGTTTTGCTAAATTATGAACACAATTAGCGATCAGTTTATATGATTTAAAAAAAGAATTATGTTTAAAGTTAATTATCGTGAGATTTTCTTTAGATATGGCAGATATTGAGCGCATAAGAGCTATTCTGAATGAAATCGATTCAGATCTAGATTCTGATGTGGAAAGTGGTACTGATTACGAATATAATATTGATGTGTATGAAGCAAATACTGATACTGAACAAGAAGACTCCGAGGAAAGTGATGTTGAAGATTTACAGGACGCTGAATCGAGCCACAAGCTCTAACGACTGATTGAAATTTACAAAGACTAACCTCATAAAGAGGCATATATTTTAAGCATTTTGAAATTAATTTTTTTTTATTGTTCCTGTTTTTTCTTGAATTCATTTAATTTTTTTTGTTTACTTCTAAAATCTATGTTAGTAGAAAAACAACATTTTATAAATGTTGTGTTTTGTGAATGAATTTTTTTTTTATTTTTATATTAGGTCTAGGATCAAAAATGCCAAATTATTGTGATGAAATATAAATTGATGCTGTGAGCTAAAAAAACTTAACTTTGTTTTTTTTTTTTTCTTACTTCAGTTATTTCAGATTAGTTCTTATAATGTGTCCACTGCACAGGTTTTGCAAATTTTAGAATAGTTTTGAGATACCGAGAAATACTTGAAATCTCGGTCTGAGAGACCGAGAAATGCGAATGTGTCGCACAAAAAAGAATATAAATTTCAGGGATTCATGAGATACCGACTTATACCCAAAATAAATCGTTTAGAAACCACTGTGCAGTGCATCATTCACCAACCGTAGTTGTTTTCATTGTTTTAATATAATATGAAAATTGTTTTATTTCTGCCATTGTTTTCTGTCATTAAAAAAGTGTTCTTAAAAACAAAGCTCTAATAAAAAGTCATTTATCATTCTTATTTTCAAACATGTTTTGTTGTTTGCATTATTTGCATATTGTTGTTTAGGTGACATTTATGGGTTGTATAAAATTCTATATTATAAATGATTTGCTTTTGAGAAACGTTTAAAGGAAAACTAAATTAAAAACTAAAATGCAAATTTTAAGTGTATTCGAGGTGCCGTTGAAATATTTTTTGCAAGGAAATTCAGTAGGAAAATTTCATTAAAGATTAATTTATTTTTGAACTCGATAAAAATGTAAGTAGCTTAAAAATGTTTGTAGATTATAAAATCTCAAAACTTTTATAAATAAATAGTAACAATTAATTTGGTACTTTTTGTGGGAATTATAGTATTTCCAAACCCGACTTATGCAAAAAGAAAACTATAGACATAAAGGTGTGTCTTAGTTTTTTTTTTTTTTTTTTTTGACAATATTAAAAATGTGTTGGATGACATTGACTGACATGAAATTTTCTTTTTAATTTTAAAAAAGATTTCTTGTTAATAATTAGTTAATTTTTCTTTGGAATAGGAAATTGACTGAAACATCGTTGAGTTCTCTTTTGAATAGAAAAAAAAAGGAAAGTCAACAGAACGGTCATAATTTATACCGGAAAAATTAGGACGCCCGAGAATGACAATACATGCTACTCTCTTATTGAGTGAACATTAGCTTTGCAAGTATTGAAATTGTTCTGTCAATAAATAAAGACGGAATTAAAGTGATGATTAAAATCAACAGAATACCTAAAAGACAAAGACAAAACGCGGCACTGTAGTACATATTTTGAAAAGGCGGCCAAAAATCAATTTTTTATGGTTAGTAATATCCAAGTTATATTACTCATTTGACAGTAAATGCCAGAGTATCTCGTGAGCCAATATTACTGCTCTATTTCAACATTATCACAGAGACAACGTTCTCTCCAAAATGGACTTTCTCTGCATTTCGTTGAAATTGACAAATTTTTAGATATTTCTTATTTTTAAATGCATATACCTTTTTTATTTTAAAACTCATAAGCTATTAGTTCCCAAAAAATAAGTCTTTGTGTCTTTCAGAAATTTTAAAACTTTTTTTTTTGAAAAAATCAAAATTGCTTTAAAATATCCATATTCCTTCTCAAAATATATACCACAGTGCGGGGGCCAAAATTTGTCATTTCCTGCCTAAATTTAAATTAAAATCTTATTAATAAGTATTAGCTATAAGTTTAACTGAATATTTATTAACTTAAAAATCTTTTTTTGCACATTTTATAACTTCACGTTCATGACAAAATTCCAGAACTTTTTTCGTATCAGTCGATTTTCGCATTTTATATTAAAAATTAAAGACCAAAGTCTCACTTTCAAAATAGTAAAAACCGCGTATAAAAATTCCAATCCAATCAAAAGTTATGGATTCTTGACCGCCTTCACGAGATATGGTCCACTGTGCGCTGGTTGATTTGAACTCAAGTGATAGTGATATGTTTATCTTAATACTGCCATTAAGAAAACAAATAATATATTTCTAGCGATAAATCCAAAACACTACCTTCTTAAAGATGTACATTTGTTTGTGTTATAATTTCAGATTTCGAAAACCACTTGCAATTATAGGGATAATAGTTTAGCATATTTTGACAAGATTTTAGTTAGAAAGTTATTAGTTTTAAATTATTACTTTTAAAATGAACCTAAAATAAATTAGTCAAGTGCGAGTTAGACTCACACACGTAGGGTTTTGTACTATATTTAGTACAACTTTAAAAATTCAAGTTGTTAATTTATTCATGTCTTATGAGCATCAGAAATAAAACACTTAAGGCGCGTGGCTGGTAGGTAAAACAAGACGTAACAGAATACGAAACGACACTTTACGAGCCAGTTTACATACAGAACCGCTCAACAACAAAATCAAATGCAATAAGCTAAGATGGTTTGGTTATGTGGCTAGAATGCCGGACGGCCGACGAAACGAGTATCAGAAGCAAGACCGAGTGGTACAAGGAGCAGAGGAAGAAGAAGAATTACGTGGTAGTACACTATCAACAATATTCTGTCAGAACAAAGAATAGAGCCCAGGACTGCCAAATCATCGGCACAAGATATATCGAGGTGAAGAAGTCTTTGCAAAAACCACTACACTGCAACGTAGAAAGAGGCCCGATATAATATAAGGTAATGTATTACTCTTCCCGCTATAACAATAAGTATAAATAATTAAATTATAATAAATTAATCTACCCGGTAGTTTCAATTGTTATTAATTTTCTATTTAAACAAACTTATCAAAGAAATAGAATCTGAGAAATTTTAATTTTACATTATATTTCATAGAAGATAGAGCTTTTTGAAACGTGGAAAAGTGAAAGTGAATTTCGTTTGATGATTGAACATTGTTTTATAACACTGGGTGCCCCGGTGGGTTAGAAGATAGTGTGCTAGTCTATTAGTCTAGGTGGTTGTGGGTTCGATTACCACCAAAGTTTCTGGGTGTTTCACTGACACCAATACTTTATAATTAAGTCAGAAAATAATTTGTAATTGTTTTATAATGAATTTAATAAATAAAATTAAAAAAAAAACAAATATTTTATAACGCAAAAAAAGCTGTCACTAATACCAACGAAAGGCTTGATAAACACTATACACACTCATTTTCCAAAAAGATCAAAATGTAGTACCTTTAAATCGGTAAAATTGCGTACTTTCACTGCTTTTTCTCGTTTTTCGGAAAGACCTATATTGGAATCAGGATACTGAGGTACCTTCTCTCAAAATTTTGTGAAAATCCACCAAGTAGTTTTTACGTGCTGCGAATACAGACAGAAGTAGACAGTATACAGTATACGAGTTACCCTTTTATTATATGTATAGATTGTAGGTCATGTGTGATTAGTTTAATGTGTAATGTAGTATAGATTTCAATGAGTCTTTTAATAAATTATTATAAGTCCAAATTAGGAGAATATAAAATTTAAAAATAACTAGTTTTTTTCACAATCTTAAGTTGCCAAAGACTACTGGCAAATTTTTATGAAAATGCGACATTTATCATGATTAAGTAATTAAGTGAAAAATTTAAATTACACATCTGTATTTAGCAAAAATTTTTAAAAATCTTAAAAATTATAAATTGATTGTTTAAAAGAAGAAAAAAAAATAATATAAAAAATTAATAAATTAATTATTTAGTCTTAAGTTCTTAATTATAAAGAGATAAGGAAAAATTAGACACCAGCAGAGTGGAATGCTATTTTTTAAATTTTATATTATATTAGCTATCCCCGGTGCGCTTCGCTACACCTATCCACAAAAAATACAATAAACACTTGGAAGAAAAGTATGACCAACCTTCAACGCGAAAATGCACGCTATTCTCAAGTCAAAAATGTTCCCATCCAACCTGTTTTTTGCTAGACTATACGTATGGAATGTACCACTCCCAGTATTCTTATCCAGTCTGAATTTTGCTAGACTATGCACATTAGTATGAGGGTTGCTTGTGAAAAATTTCAAGACTATACATAAAGTAGTTATCTAGGTACGCGATAATAATTTTTCACTTTGTATAGGAGGTACCACGCCCTCCATTCAAATTCAGTCTGTGTTTCTCTACACAATGTATATCTTAATATGGGGGTTACAGATGAAAAATTCCAAGGCCCTACCTATTGAGGTTCTCTAGATACAGTATAATAATTTTTTACTTTGTTAGGGGGGGGGTACCACGCTCTCTGACCCAATTCAGCCTATGTTTTTCTAGAGTATATGCATGGGTATGGGGTTTGCTTGTACCCACTTTGAAGACCATACCTATTATAGCTCTCTATGTACACAATAATTTTTCACTTTGTATTTTTCACTATTCCAATTCAGTCTGTGTTTAGCTACTATGTATGTTAATATGAAGGTTATTGGTGCAAAATTCCAAGGCGCTCCCTGGTGCAATTCTCTAGATACAGGATAATAATTATTCACTTTGTATGGGAGGCACCACGCCTACTGCCCCAATTCATTCTGTATTTTGGCAGACTATGCTCCTTAGCACAAAGGCTACTCTTGCAAAGTTTCAAGATGCTATCTATTGCAGTTCGCCAGGATCAAGATAATAATTTTTCACTTTGTATGGGCGGTACCATGCCAACTATTCCGGCTATAACTCATGAACCAATACACATACAGAGACCGTTTGTACATCTTCACATTTAATATAAATTTTGCAGAAACAAAATCGGTTCACGCAGTGAACATTAATTACTAACACAATGTAACTTTTTTTATACATATAAGGTTTCATAGGTGATAGAGTTTTTTTAATTTTTTTTACACTTTTAAACACCATTTCTTAACATTATACTACCAAGCAAACATTTTATAAACGATCATTCTTGAAAGAATTAAATTTCATTTAGTTTGTACAAATAAAGTATTTTATTTTATACAATAATGGAATGAAATTAAAAGCTTGCAATATGCCCGGTAAAAAATGTCATAGAGTTACTGCGTATGACAAAGAAAAATGGTCGATTTGCTATAAAAAACTTCTGGTCAGGAGCAAGGTAGAAGTGCTGTTGTTTTTTACCTACAATAAAAAATGAAAAAATATAAATATTAAAATAGTTTTACAAGTTAAAAATAATTAATATTTTTTTCAAACTTACTGTTGCCAACTACATTAGAGCCGAACTCACTGAAATCCAGAAATGCCTTATGTTTTATATCCGAAATATGTTGAGGCTTAGTACTCCCAAAAATACCAGTTAAATTTGCATTTTCGCCAAACAGTGAAGAACTACCCATCTTCTCTATGGTTACTTTTAAATTAACACCAAAATCTATGCGAAATTTGGGAAGAACCACAGCTATTTTTTGTTTGACCAACTTGGATGAAATGATGTTCATATCTTTTATAGTTAAGGTTTTTTCTAGCCTCATCAAACTCACTTTTTTATTGGGCAATATGATTAGCATAGAAATATCAGAATTTTCGTAGGGCAGTTCTAAAATTGTAGCATTTAATTCGGATGATTTAAGATAACCAAACTTATCATCTGCAAGCATTAAATCCACTTCCACTGCCTTGCTATCACTGATATGAAAATCTGCACGGTGCGTATAGTGTGCAAGAAAAGGATGCAGCCATCTGGCCTTGAAATAAATGGCATTTAGCAAAATCGCCCTGCTATTAGTACTAACTGCATTTGGTTGTATAATATTTGTTATTTTGTTTTCCGTCTGTTTTTCCACCCATTTATTTATTGTGTCTGCTGCCATTGAAGCCTGGCTAAAGTCTATATATTCTGTTTCACAATTAAAGTAGTTTCTGACAATCTTACTATATCGCTTAAGAACTGTTATATTGTTGCTAACGTATAGACGATTTATCATTTGAAATTGTGGTGCATTAGTCTCGGTTTTCGATTTTTTGAATGTGGTTTTAAAAAATTCACCATATCTGGTAGCAAATTTTATTTTGTCAGTTGGTTCTAAATTTAAGACTGAGCGTAGTTCAGCATCTGTCCGACCTTCGGCACCCAAATATACCAAAGCCAAACTAGTATAAATGGCGTCCGGTGTATAGACAATATTTTCCGTTGTTTTATTATAAAACATATAAATAAATAAATCGTTTTCAAATGTATAATGACTTAATGGCTGTGGAGGTGGTATAAATAGGGTCATTACACTGTTGAATTGTAATGAAAGGATCGCTATCCAAACTGAAACAAAAAAAATAAAAGAAGAAAAATATAAAATAATTAGCTGCTTCAGAATACCAGAAACAGTCTTATAACGGTCTTGCTTTTATTGTATAGTAATTTCGGAAACAGTTTATGTAGTTAGTAAAGTATCCACTCGGTAAATCATGGTTCGATTAATCGTAGAATTTTAAATTTCGATTAAAAATCGGTTAATCGACAAATCGACTAAAATTAATTTATACTAAGATCTTCAAATTTTTACTGATTTTTTCACATTTTTTTAAATCAGTTTATGAACATCGTAATAAGAAAAAAGAAAATACTTATCGGAGTTTTTAGGGTTCCGTACCCAAAGGGTAAAAATGTAACCGTTTTGTTTTCGAACCGTAATAGGTAGACTCTTGAAATTTTCACAGAAAGTGTACAACAGTAGCCACTATAGCAACAAATACTAAAACTTATAGGGTGTTCTTGAGCTATAGGAGGCAACCACTTAAAATTTGCAAACAGTAATGTAAAATACGTTCGCGTTATAAGCAAATAATAGGGTGTTCCGATAGTAACGTGATTTGCATGTATATGGCATAAATTTTGAGCGATAATAGGTAGAATCTTGAAATTTTTACAGGAGGTGTATTACTATGGCCACTATAAAAAATAGTAAAAATCATAGGGTGTGCGGACAGTGACGTGATTTGCATGAACATTAATTAATTTTTAAACCATAATAGATAGACTCTTGAAATTTTCACAAATGGTGTATTTCTATGACCCCTTTAAAAAAGGGTTTTCCGACAGTGACGTGTTTTGCATGTATAACGCTATATTTTTTCAACCGTAATAGGTAGACTCTTCCAATTTGTATAGATGTGTTGCCATGGCTGTTCTGACAGTGACATGTTTTTCACGTATAGTAACCTTTTTTTTTAATCGTAATAGGTAGACTCTTGATATATTCATAGAAAGAGAATTGCCATGGCCATAGCGACAAAAAACAAAATTAAAGGGTGTTCCGAAAGAGACATGATTTGTACGTAAATAGCATCATTTTTTGAACCGTATTAGGTAGACTCTTGAAACGTTTACAGTAGATGTTGTACTTCGGCCGCTGTAACAATTACTAATATCTAAAGGGTGTTCCGTCAGTGACATGTTTTTCACGGATATTACATTATTTTTTGAACCGCCATAGGTAGGCGCATGTATATTTTTTATAAAAAGTGTATTACCATGGCCGATATAACAACAATTACCAAACTTAAAAAGCTGTTCCAACTGTGATGCAACTTTCGCGATTATGACTTTAATTTTAAAATTAAAGAGTGACTCATAATATTTAAAAAAATTAACAGCTTGAATTTTTAATGTTGTACTAAACATAGTATGGAACCCTACATGTGTGAGTCTAACTCGCACTTGTTTGATTTATTTAAATTTTTACTATTAATATGCTACATAATTAAAATCTTCTTATTATATAGTATAGTTGAGGAGGTACTTTTGAAAACTTTTGAGAAAATAGTTTTTAGGTATGCCCCTATATATTTAACCCAAAATTTTGGTGCATTATTAAAGACGTAGAAATTAGTCATTGCTTTGAGTAGGATTTAAAAACTTTGCACTTATATATTTGGAATAAATGCAATATTTAAAATGAAATAATCTTGTTTTGACGCGGCTGATTGGAATAATCATGTTTTGCTTCAAACCATTGTGGATTAATCTTGAAGTTAGCGCGTGGGCGTGTTTACGCAAGTGTTGTGTAAAACATGTTTTGTTAAAATTTACTGTTATCAACTTCTGGATTGATCATATTTTGTTCCAATAATGTTTATTTGAAATGGATAATGTAATTTTGAAGTGGAATATTGATGAAATCATGCATTTTCAATATTTTTCCTAGTGTAATTATAGACATTTTGAAACATTTTTTTTCGCTGAGTATTCAATTCAATGCTACCAAAAAAAAATAAAAAAATCATTTTTGTCATAAGTGGAATAGTCATGTTTTCAAAAGTACCTCCTCAGTTTATCCTAATAGATAAACTTTAAGCTGCTGTGTGTCTAAGTATCAGCTAAAATATGCTTCAGAATTCCCTTACTACAAGGATTCCTTACATGTTCATGTATCTAACATATCTACATAAGTGTTTGAAGTGCAAAAGTAAACAATTAATATTTGCTGTTCATGAAAAATGTTATCTTCAACGTGTACCTTACAGTTTTTCGCATAACGAAAATTTCATAATATTTTTTTGAAATAAATAGTTCATATTTTTGTTTTAGTGTCACAATTTAGAATCTTATGAATTTCCATTCTTTTCCATTATCCTCGCTTAAGGTGGCTTGGCCACGATGACACATTTTAGTAAATATTTAAAATGTTTTATCTGAAACAAGCTGTGCCCGCCACTTCATCTGCGACCATACAATATAATGTTCGTTTTTGCTTTGAAAGCAATCCACACCAAAGACCCTCTTGGTAATAAGATATTTTTTGCGGAAAAAGGTATCCTATATTGGAATCAGGATGCTAGGGTACCTTCTCACAAAATTTTGATAAAATCAACTCAGTAGTTATTACGTGATACGAACGCAAACGAAAAGCAGACAAACGGAAATGAGATACCTTTTATTATATGTATAGATAACATTGCGTTCTTTACTGTTTCTCAATTTGATTTAAATAAATAGACATATTTCTAAATGTTTTACTGAATCCTTTATTATTTTCAAAGATATAGTTTTATACTTATAATGGTTCCAAAGGGCGCTAGTAATTCAAATGATAATATATCAGTCAAGTGCGGGTCAGACCCACATACGTAGGTGTTCGTACTATGTTTAGTACAAGTTGTTAGTTTTTTAACGTCTTATCGGGTATCTTTAATTTAAAATTATTTGTTATACTAGCGCATAGTAGTAAATACCCTGTGTAATTATCAAGTGCCTGCCTATAACGTTTAGAAGAGAATTTTAAATTCCTCAAATTCGCGATATCTAGGGAATACCCATTTATTTTCATTAAATTTATTTTTGTTACTTGTTGTAAACAGTAGATACTTGAAAATATAATCTGTGTAAACTTTAAGTGTCAGCCTATTACTTTCTATAAAAAATATCAGTAGCCTGTCAATTGGGGTTCAAAAAATATAGCAATATAAGTCAAAAACATGTTATTGTGGAACACCCTACTGTAAAAACTTCAACTTAAAAATAAGGCCAATTACGTCCAAATCATGCCACTATCGGAACACCCTTTAATTTTTAGGTTTATTTTTATGTATTTTTGTTTGTTAGCAAACTAAGTTTTAATTACTGTCTGCAAATTTTAAGTGTATGCCTCCTACAGTTAAAGTAATAATTACATATACGTGAATAACACGTCTCCATTGGAACACACTGTGAAAATTTCCAGAGATAAAAGACGCTGACAAACAGACGGGCGAACTGACGTTGTAGCGATAACAATAGGGTTACGTTTTAACCTTTACATTACCCTAATAAAGATGGTAATGAATTAAGTCTATTAGTTTTTGACAAGATCTATACCAAAATCATTGACCGACCAGCTTTAGAAGAACAAAATACTTTTTAGTTATTTATAATGGTTATAGACAAGTGCCCCCACTTACACCCCTAAGGTTCTGTGAGCACATACACAATCTCAACGAGAATCTCACAAAGAGATCAACACATGTAAAAATGTTAAATCTGTAGCATACCAGCTTTCAACAAGGTAGGTTTGTGTCACTTTGCTAAATATTTAGCAAACCAATGCATTTTCTTTTTAATCACTTTTTTTGGTTGGGGGCTTTTGGTTATAGAAGACCAAACAAATAATTAAAAAAGTTTTGTAATGGTTATTAAAGACCTAAAAACAAATCATTTTTAATTGTTATCACATACCAAAAAAAAAAAAAAAAATTAAATATTTTCTAATGGTTATGAAAAACCAAAAGAAATAAAAATCTTTTATAATGGTTAACAAAATAAGAAAACAATAAAAATTAATTATAATGGTTATGAAAGATCTAAAAATTAAAAATCTTTTATAATGGTTATGGCCCGACCACTTTTTTGTGGTTGTTTATAATTGTTACTACAGGATCGAAATTCTTTCTGTAACCAATTTAATATTAAAATAAAAATAACAGTTACTTCGGGTCTCTGGTTAAAAGCCAACATGATAATATAACCTCGAGAGGATAAGAAGTGTTTATACCAAAAAGAAAAGAGAACAAAGCGTAAAAAACTTAATTATAAAGGAAATTTGCCGTTTTTTGAAAGTTTCTTTACGAGTTTAAACGCTGTTAAGATAACTATTCTTACTCAGAAATTACCAAATTACAAACTAAAAAATTAATTTTTCGACCTCAGAAACATATCACTTCCATTTTATTTCTCACTAAGTTTTACTCCAATTAAAAAAAAAAATTAACCCTTTAAACCAGTTCACTGAAAGATTAGAAAGTCTTCAAAAATGTGAAAAATTTTATGAATTTTTTTGTTGCTGTACTCGACTTTAATGCAGAAAACCCAAATTTTCGACTCGAATTCAGCTTCTGCGGGGTCCTGGACCATTTTAAGCCAACTTAAAAAACCAGGAGTTAAACTGCCCTTATATCCCATTCTCTGTGCGCAGTCACATATGAGTAGTATATTGAAATATAAATCAGAGACCTTACCTGTGACTAAGAACGCCACCATATTTAAATCTGTTTAAAATTCCAATTGATTGACGTTATTTCAATTAGTTTCTTTTTTTTAAATTTTTATAGAAATTTTAATATTAGTTTCTTTTTGTTTTTATTTAAGATCTTTAGGTCTTGTGTAAAGTACTTTGTAACGAAGAATGAAACTCTTTACGCACTTTTCAGATCTATTTGAATATGTCTTATGCTAATTTATGTATTAAATGACTACGATAATAAAAACTACCTTTAAAAAAAATTTCATTTCATTTCTTTTTATAACTATTGCATAGTGGGACAGAATCAAAATATTTTGGAAATAATTTACGCCTATTCCAATTGATCCATAATTTGACATGGCCATAGCAGAGCAGTATCTGAGTTAAATGATGCTGAACACCATCCCGTCACCAGCGGTGGGGATGGGATGGGGTCTTTTGACCCTGAATCTGCAAAATTTTTTTAGAGCTTGGAATTTTTCTAATTTGAAAACGATCATATTTTGAAAATATTTATTTGACAGTGTAAAATCTGAACAATTTTTATAGTTGCATATAAAATTTTTCGTTTAAAGTAAAATTATTTTTTTTTTCAGTATAATATGGTTATAAACACGTGTGAAGACCTAAATGGATAAAAAAAATCATAAAAGTCAACTGTATATACTAAATCACGAGGCGAAATTATGTTCGTTGCATAGCAATTTTGTTTACAGTGCCAATGATGAGGTATCTTATCGCTTGAAAGTTTATGATAATCCCACTTATCCCCTTGCTAAATTTTTATTAGTGCCACTTTTGTTTATTATGTTTTAGTAACATTTGTTGTTTTAACCATTAAAATAAAACAAACATTAGACTAAAGAACTAAGAATTTACAATTTGAATGAATTATTAGCAGGCACCTCATATTGTTTCGGCTTTTGTAGAAAAAACAAAAAATTTGTTTGCCTTACATGCTTTATTGTCCCCAGAAGTTTGTGTGGGCAATAATCTACACATATTGTTAGACTTAGAGTAGCACCTATAGGAGAAAAATGAAACTAAACTAAGAAGAAACTAACAATAACAAATTATTATAGCCACTCTCAAGTCGTAGGATTCTTACCAAATTTTAAAAATTAACGCTAAATAACAAAAATAATGTAATCACATAATTACCTAAGTATGTATTTCACGAAATAACCAAATTATACAACACGTACGCGACTTAAAACAAATAAAAATTTTATTCAATTGGCTATTTGGCAGTAAGTAATTCATATTAGCGCCATCTGTGTTTAAATATCAAAAATTAAAGGTGCCGTGCCGTACTAAGTAGTTAAAATGTTCTGTCTTTTAAAATATAAATCTTTCAAAAAGTAAAGGTGCGGAGCTATACTAAACAGTACTTTTATACCGGAAAGCGTACTTTCACTGTTTTTTCTCCACTTTCTCTTGAAAATAAGATATTCTTGCGGAAATAAAGTATCATATATTGGGAAAAGGATACTTAGGTACCTCCTCACAAAATCCATCCATTTGATGGATTTTAACAAAATTTGGTGGGAAGGTACCTTAGTATCCTGATTCTAATATGGGATACTTTTTTTGGCTAAAATATATTATTTCCAACAGAAAGCGGGATATTTTAAACAAGGTTGCGCAACAGATGACGCTGTTTTAAAATAATGACAAACTATTGATTACTTACTAAAAATAGCCAATTGAATAAAATTTGTATTTGATTTGTATTTTTACTTTGTGGAGTTACATTGCTATTAAAATATTTTAAACACCTTTCATCCAGGGATGGGTACCTTTATATAAAGTAAATATGTAAGAGTCTTTAAATTTGGTGTGAATTACTTTCAAAGCAAAATCGAACAAAATATTGTCAGGACGCACACAACGTATGCTAGTAGTTAATAAAATTCTTGGAAGGAGGTGGCTAAGCCGGTAAATACCTTTTGAATCGGTACATCAGATTTTGCATGAATAGTTGGAAATAAAATACCAATTCAAGCAATGGTACAAAAAAAAAGCCCTTGCGTTTAATTTTTTCACTTTCTGTGCAAATATATATAAATATAATTTGTCATAAGACGCTTATATGTACATCAAATAATAAATTTAACTTTTCGTAATTATTTTATTTTTAAATTTATACTTTATTTAAAAAAAAAAACTTGAAAAACAATCAGTGAAAAAATAGCACTTCACTTCAATTTATACTAATATTAAACACTAAATTAAAAACAAATTAAAAAGAATTATAAATGATGCAGAATTATATATTAAGCATGATTTAAATATTATAATTAATTTACAAGATTTTGGCATCTTTCCTTTGGAATTTTATTCCAGATTTGCTAGACAGCTGTCCAAAGTGCTGCATTGTTATTTTCATGCATTTGCATTAGCTTCAAACTAATTCGCCTAAATACCACCAGAGGTGGCAATACTGTTCTAAAAATAATCATAACCTGCAATTGGAAATGTTGCCAGAATCGAAGCTTTACTATCACACTAACCATCTGTCTAATCTACTTCTATCCCTTTCCAAAGGAAGTACCGCAGTAAATATAGGCATTAACTAATTGCCTGAGTGGTACTTCTCTTTAAAGAAAAAAGTTCTACATTGATATTTTCATGCATTTGAGACACTCCCTTTTTATATCTGTCCTTAAATTCTTAATTTTTCTGGGCTCTGAGCTCGCGTTCCATCACATTGACTTTATTGTTCCGAAACCACTTTGTCACAAGCTTGCCTGTGTGCTTCGGGTCATTATCTTGCTGGAAGATCTACATTTCTTCGGAAGCATAAGGGAGCATTACTTCCCCGAGTATAATAACATAAATGTTCTTATTGTGGTTTTGTAGTTCCTACACCATAGTAAGAAAAACTACACACCATACCATTATGCTATTTCCACGGTGTTTTATGGTTTAAGTTATAAGTTTTGTGTTGAAGTCTTCGTTTGGGGATCTTCTTACGTAGGGACGGGATCTCTTGCTTCCAAATAATACAAATCAGGACTCGTCTACTTTTTATTTTTCCGTTGGAATGAAACTACATTTTGTCATTGGTAATATTTTTTTGACTGGCACTGTATGAGTAATCTTTGTGTAGTTGTTGATTTCTAAAGGGGGTTTTCATAGGGGATTTTTATCTGAAATAAAAATATAACAGTTATATGTGGTCCCTGGTGCAAACCTCTTCCCTTTAAAGTGGCGTGATTTTCATCGATGAAAAAAATAATAAAAATAATATACATTATAAAAACTGTATTTTATGGTAACAATAATGGAGTATTTTTAAGCTTACCGCTGCTGTTAACAACTACATTAGAGCTGCCCTCATTGAAATCCAAAATGCCTTATGTTTTATATCACAAATTTGTTGAGGCTTAGTACCCGCAAAAATACCAGTTAAATTTGCAACATATTTTTTTCCCAACATATTTTCTATGGTTTCTTTTAAATTAACATCAAATTCTATGCGAAATTTGGGAACAACCACAGCTACTTTTTGTTTGACCAGCTTGGATGAAATGATGTTCATATCTATTATAGTTAAGGTTTTTTCTAGTCTTCTCAAACTCAAAGTTTTACTGGGCTATATGATTAATATAGAAATTTTCTTAGGGCAGTTCAAAATTGTAGCATCTAATTCGGATGTTTAAAATATCCGCTGGGAGTATATTGTGCAAGAAAATGATGCAGCCATTTTGCCTTGAAATATCGCGCTCGGCTTGGCATTTCTTTAATTTGAAAACAATCATATTTTGAAAATATTTATTTGACGGTGCAAAATCTGGCACATTTTTTTATAGGTGCGATTAAAATTTTTCTATTAAAGTGAAATATTTTTTTTTTTTTCAGTATAATATAGTCATAAAAATTCACAAGAGTTGTGAAATTCTCTAGGAAATAAGTATTTATTTACAAGATTTTTATTTTTTTCTAAATTAAAGTTTCTTTTTATTTTTTCGAAAACATTTATTTGACAAACTGTAAATGTTAAATTCGAACTTTATATGTATAATAAATCACGAGGCGAATATATCTCTCTTGCATATCAATTTTGTTTATAGTGCCAATGATGAGGTATCTTATCTCTAAAAGTTTATGATAATCACACTTATCTTCAAGCTAAATTTTTATTAGTGCCACTTTTGTTTATTATGTCTTAGTAACATTTGTTGTTTTAACCATTAAAATAAAACAAACATTAGACTAAAGAACTAAGAATTTACAATTTGAATGAATTATTAGCAGGCACCTCATATTGTTTCGGCTTTTGTAGAACAAACAAAACATTTGTTTGCTTTACATGAAGTTTGTTTACATGAAGTACGCATAAGTTTGTGTTTTATTAGTAAACATCAAGCACCGCCTAGCAGGTCCAATCCATAAATCTGTTTTGGAGTTTAACTCTCTAATGTGTTATTTTAATTCATAAATTGAACTTTCCAATTTTTATCTTTGAATTTTAAATTTTATTTATGTCGATTTAACCGAATAAAATTGACCGTGCCCCATTTTTTCTCAATAAGTAATTTGTCATTAAAAGAAATTCAACCGAATATAACTGTATATTTTCTCAGGTCTGGTTTTATCGTCAAAGTAGAGGTGTAGTCAAGCTTAAGCTTCGAATATGGATTTCGTAATCCTTAGAACGACGGACCAGATTACTTCGAACAACGGCACCTCGAGTTTATAAAAAGACTAGCTGTGCCCGCCACTTCGTGGGCGTCCTGACAATGTCTTGCTCTGTTTTGCTTTGAAAGTATTCCACACCAATTTATAGACTCTTACTTTTATAGTACTTCAGTACTTCAGATTTATGTATGTAATTTATAGAAAGGTATCCATCCTAAAAAATTCTAAAAATTATTGTAAGCCTCTGTAAGTGGTATTGAAAATATTTTAATAACAATGTAATTGCACAAAGTAAAAATACAAATTTAAATCCACTGGCGCCATCTGTTGCGTAATAGTTTCTAAAATATCCCATTTTCAAAAATAAAAAGGAGTGTGTTGAAAATATCCCAGTTTTAAACCGAAAATTTCAGCACCTTTAAATCGAAAATTGGGTTTTTCACTGCTTGTCCCCCGATTTATTTGCGGAAAAAAAGTATCTTATATTGGGATCAGGATACTAAGGTACCTCCTCACAAAATTTTGTTAAAAGCCATTCAGTAGTATTTCCGTGATGCGAACACAAACAATGAAGGACAGACAGCCGGAAATGACTTACTATTTTATTATATGTATAGATTACATTGAGAGAATGAACACAAAGATGTCCTGAACTCTCTACAAATTGAGATGCTTGGCCATCTGCTTTAACACCAAACAACAATCCCATTGAGGATATATGGGGTATACTTACTGCCAAAACGCCATTTTGGATGATGGATGGGTCCATATTGATTTCTTCGTCCTGAAAAAAAAAACGATGGTGGAGTAAATACTCTGTCCTGTCCAACTGGACAAGTTAGACAAGGGTAACACAATCCATTATTGTCATATATAAAACCTTTATTGTGTAACTAAAATAATATGTTTGTCTATTAAATAAGATTGTTGCACATGAATACATACATACATATGTATATGGAGGTTTAAAGCATTAATGGGTTTCATGTTAAAAAATATTTGAATATAATTTTCATTTTTTGAATATAAAATTCATTTCTATGATAATTTTGTTATTTAATTTCTATTTCTTCTAACTATAAAATCGGCAAAATATTTTTCCCCATTATTATACCCTTCACCACAGGTGGAAAGGGTATACATATATAAGTTTGTCATTCCGTGTGTAATTTCTACAATATTCATTTCCGACCCCATAAAGTATATATATTCTGGATCCTTATACATAGAGTTGTTGATTAAGCGATGTCCGTCTTCAAGTAGTAATGCCAAGGCACCAGAAGAGATGCAAAAAATTTAAGCACACCAATCTGTCAGGCATAGTTTCGAAAATTTCAAAATTGCAATTCAGCATCATCGGTACATATCCTTGGAGGCTGCAGGCAAAAAACCACTCGCACCTATATTTTTAATGTTTTTTTTTTTAATTTTTTTCGGCTTTTTTGGATTTTATTTATCAGATAAATATTAGACAACAGATCTCGGGGGATCAATAGGGTAGGGTTTTTCTGCTTTGATTTGTATTAAAGACCTTTATAGCAAGCAATACACATAGAGGTAGCCAATGGAACCAGAGGGTACCGACTGGTAAATAGGAGCAGTTAAAAGGCACATGTGGGGTCAATATTAGTAAATTTGTTTTAAGGATTATTTATGCTTTAGTCTGACCATTCTAACTCAATATAGATAAAAAATAAATATAAAAAAAAAAATATTTCAAAAAATATTTACAAAACATTTTCAAAAAGATATTTTTACAGAAAAATAAAAAAAATATTTTAAGAAATTTTTTAAAAAATTTTCGAATAAAATTTTAT
The DNA here is from genome assembly GCA_949628195.1 of Phasia obesa. Taxonomy (NCBI): domain Eukaryota; kingdom Metazoa; phylum Arthropoda; class Insecta; order Diptera; family Tachinidae; genus Phasia; species Phasia obesa. The sequence goes on along the minus strand of OX451217.1, from coordinate 58,422,371 downwards.
ACCAAATCTTAAAAAAAATATTTTTACAAAAAATTTTCAAATAATTGACAAAAAATTTCAATATTTCTATGAAAATAAAAATCCTGAGTGTAACATATTTTTAATATTAATCTAACATATTTTTAATATCATTAACATTTTAAAAAATATATTTTTACAGAAAAATTAAAAAAAAAAGTTTTTTAAAATTTCCAAAAAATTTTCGAATAAAATTTTATACAAAATTTTCAAAAAAAATATTTTTACAAACAATTTTCAATTAATTGACAAAAAAAATTTAAATATTTCTATGAAAATGAAAATAATAAGTGTAACATATTTTTAATATTAATCAAACAGCTACAGAAAAAATAATTTTGCAATAAGATCTTCAAATAAGTTATCACAAAGCCGATTATTGTGTGGAAAAAAAAATAACCAGTTAATAGGATCAAAATTTTGCTTTCGACCGTTAGAGGGTTAAGAATATACGTATGTATATAGAGCAACATATTGTTACGAAAGAAGAATTTATTCATTATAGGCTCTGAACAACAATACTCTCGAACAACAACAACATTAATGGGTTGTTTTCTTACAATGATGAAAGAAAGAAACGCCTCATTTACAAACATTCGCATATACGCATATTCACACTCACATTAAATAAACACTCTTCAATTAAATTCACAGGCACATACATAAATGCAAGCATAAACAAATAAACAGCCACACACACAGGTATAAAGAAATAAACAACCACACAAACAGAAAACAAGAGCAATACCAATCGAACCTTCCAGATCTGTCTGGAATAGAACATTCTGGTGCTTTTAAATCACCTATATAAGCAAATCGTAATGGCGAGTAGTAAGGCAGTATCAATTAAAAAGTCAAAGAGTTCAGTTGTCGAATTTTAAGAATGTTTAACAGTTTGCTACAGTGTTGGGATTTGTAGTACAATTGTACCAAATTTGGTACAATCGACACATTACTGGTACGCTGGTACACTTCATGCTTTTTTGGTACAATTTCATATAAAATTTATTCAATAAATTTTTTATTTATTAAAAAAAAAAACATTTTTTTATATTTCTAACTTCATAGTTATCCAACCCAGTCTAGAACTGACTAAATTGCAACATTCTCGATTTATGTTTAGGATTTTTATTATTTACTATGCTAACCCTATTATTTATAAGTGATAGGTAATCTAGTTACGTCTTTGCATCACCTTAATCAGTTTCCGGCATTATTCGGCTGATATTGTTTTCCATACTTTCTGATAAATCTTAAGGTCTTTTTGCTAATTCGATGATTTTTTAATTGTTCTTCCAAATAGCTTCAGGCATACTTAATCGTATTAAGCTCCGGTGACTTTGGTGAAGTTTCAAGCACTTGAAGGCAATTGAAGTATAGCCAGCTCCTAACACTGCACAGTGTAAAGGGCCATGTGTAAAGGGCTCCTCCAATTGATTCAAAATTTCACATGGATATAAAAGAGGAATATCTGAGCTTAAGTTTTAAATGTGGGAATCATTCACTTATTAGTGGTGGAGCTATGTGGCCTTAAGTTTGAGAACCTCAAACCTTTTTTAGGGATTGGCATTTCATAATTTTTTGTTCGATTATTCAAAATTTTACATCGTCTTAAAGATCCATTTAGTATTAGTGCATTTTTTAATTTTTTTTTTCGCAGTTAGCGACAACTAAATGATTTTTCATGTATTTTAGCCTAAAAAGGGTCATCAATCTCTTTTTAATAAAATAAATTCTTAAGGAATATATAATATGTATTAATAAAAATTGTAAACCAAATTTCATGTAAAAGTGATGAGCCTTTGAGAATATTCAATTTGATTTATTTTAGTTCGAAGTGATCACATTATGTTTTCTTATATGTTCCTATTGTTCTATAATTCTTGCAAAAAAAACCGACTTCAAAACAGATAGAAGGGCACCAATTCTAAACTAAAAATGTAAGAAGTAATCTGTAAGAATTAGATTTAAACCAAATAAAAGATGCGCCAAAATTAGAGGGAAATAATAAAGACTATTGAATGTCAAGCCTCTCCCTATTACTGTTTAAAAGTTAAGTTATTTTCACCAGCATCCGTCTTGTATGGGGACACCATCCAAGCCTCTGTCTATAACGGTTTCAAAGATAGGGGCACACAGATCAAATAACATCACCTATTCGGACATCCTTTAATTTACAATGTTAAATTAAAGACCTGTTGTTATAGAGGACTTGGTCACAAAGATTCTTTGTAAATTTCAACTATCTGTCTATAACGGTTAAAAAGTTTAACCATATATATCAAATTACATGAACTATTGGGACACCCTTTACATTATAATTCCAAATATTTATATTTGTTATCATACCAGAGAAAGTAGTGGACATTCTGCCTAATTTTCAAGTGTTTGTGTTTAACGGTTCAAAAGATAGGGTCATATAGATCAAATTACGTAAATTATGGGGACACCCTTTAATTTCTAACTTCAAATTGTATACTTGCTATAGTGGACTTTGCAATACAGGTTCCTTGTAAATTTCAGATGTCTGTCTCTAACAGTTCAAAAGTTTGGCCACATACATAGAATTACATTAACTATTGGGACACCGTTTTAGTTCCAAATTCAAAATTTTATACTTTTTGTTATAGCTGACTTAGCACTACAGATTCTTTGTAAATTTCAGCGGTCTGTGAACAACTATTCAAAAGTATGGCCATATACATCAAATTAAATGAACTATTGGAGCACCCTTTAATTTAAAATTTTGAGTATTTATACATTTTATTATAGCGGTCATAGTAGTCGACATTCTGTCAAATTTTCAAGGTTTAGTCTATAACGGTTCAAAAGATAGACCCAAATAGGTCATATTATGTCACCTATGGGGACACCCTTTAAATTTTAGATTTATTTTTTTATTAATTTTTGCTGTGGGGAGCTATAGCGGCACGCAGTTTTTTTAAATTTTAATTTGCTGCCCTTTACGGTTCTTAATACACGTAAAAAACATGTATGTTGTATGGGGACACCCTTTAATTTTTAATATAATGAACTGTTTTTAAAATGGGACCAACCTTGAAGTATAACCTTTCAAATAAAGCAAAAAATTTTAAAATCGGTTCAGAAATGGCTGAGTTCTGCGGTTACATACATAAAAAAAAGCAACATTCAGACGAATAGATAACCTCCTTCTTTTTTGAAGTCGGTTAAAAATACCTATATGTTCTAAAATACCAAAGAGATCGGAAAATGAAGACCGCTGTAAAATAGCTATATATATATATATATTATTGCTGAAAGTATTGTCCATATGTGGACTTTCTCTGCAAAAGGCTAAAAATTCCAAATTTTTGGATTTTTGGTATTTATTTACCTCAACGTTGAAAACTGATTTTCGTTGACTTATTATCCACAGAAAAGAAATTCAAGGAATCAATGTCAATTATCAATTATAAAAAATACTCTAGTATTAAAGATTTGATTAGCATCTTTAAATATCGAGCTACCGTATGTAATGTAATGTTGGTACAATTCATGCTGATTTGGTACAATTCTATCACTGGGACGTTACAATTTAACCATTGTCAGATCCCAACACTGGTTTGCTATATTTTTGAACAGTGGTATTAATTAAATAAGTGACTTACAGTAAAAGTAATAACAGTGTGTATTTATTTTGAAATTAAAAGAACTCAACGTAAAGTAAAAACGTAACAATATTTTCTTAAATACGTTTGGTTTTTCAGTTGATGAGATCCATGTTTTAAAACCTAGATGCATAAAACACATATACAACATCAGGATACCGACTACAAACTGTCAAAAATAAAATACACACGTTTATAGGTAAAGGATTATTTTGAAGTCAGTATAGCTACATGGCTACACGACCACCGTTGTGGCTGTAGCAATCTTAGGCTAATTTCTTTGGAGGAAATATTTATAATTTTTTGAAAAAGTTATTTAATTTTATAAAAGCAAAATGAGTATTTTTACAACAATATCAGCGTTTACGATGTAGCTGTCGTCCTCAATATCTTTAAGTGGCTGACTACACAGCGACAATTGTAGCCAACGGAAGTTGTCTTCTGTAGCTGCGTAGCCGCTGTCTTCTATTTCTTTAAAGCATGAATAATGACTTTTTTCTCATATGCCTTATTTTAATTTATGTAAAGAGTCAATAAGATGGATAATGCTGTACATGTCTGTATAAATAAAATCACCGTGGTGGAGGGTATAGAAGATTCGGCACGGCCGAATATAGCACTCTTACTTGTTTAGTGTTTCTTTTGATTAAATTGAAGTTCAAGCATTGCACATATAATTATGTGACTGAGGTAACCAGAAATATTTGAAAACGAAAAATTGAAAAATCTTTATACAGCGGTCAAAAAAAATATTCGACAGCACATCTTATTTTTAAAAATCATTTATTGTGTTACATGCAGAAAAGAATTCGAAGTATTTAGCTGTATTTTTTATTGCAGTGAAATTATTCTCTTATTAAAAGTTACAAAAATAATTAATATTTGAAGATGTGAGATAATTGCGCGTGTTTTATAAAAATCGCTAAAATTGAAAAGCAAAAAAAAGTATTCGACATCACTCATTTTTTGTCGCCTTTGCATTAATATGTGGAATATGCGTATTGTTGTTGTTGTAAATACCGTTAGCAGTTTAGATCGAAGCTGTTTTAAAGAATTATTTACATTTAGTTTTACGTAGTTACAAAAATGGGACGCAAAATAATAATCCACCATTTTAAATTACGCAAATCGGAAAATTCTATTTCAGAAATCGTTGGACGGCCACGGACTACTGTCCATTATATAAAAAGAAAACACAAAGTAGCAAAAAACGGTTGAAAATAGTGGTCGTCCACGGAAACTTACAGAGGTACATGAGCGACAAATTGTGCGTGAAGTAAAAAAAATCCCCGATTAAATGCATCAACATTAGCCAAAAATACCCAGGAATATGCAGGGATATCAGTTACTCCCCAAACAATAAGAAATGTTTTAAAGAAGCACTAATTTCATGCACGATCGGCTAGGAAGAAACCTCTCATCTCAAAGAAAAATCGAAATATCCGATTAGAGTTCGCCAAAAAGTACTCAAATAAGCCAATAGAGTTCTGGATGAATGTAATTTTTGCGGATGAAAGCAAATATAATCTTTTTGGATGTGATGGTAAGGTTCTCGTATATCGAAAACCAAATACAGAGTTGGAGGAAAGAAATATGGTGCCAACGGTTAAACACGGTGGAGGTGGTGTTATGATCTGGGGATGTATGGCGGCATTAGGAGTGGGTAATTTATCATTCATTGATGGAAATATGGATCATTTGAAATACATTGACCTTTTGAAGGAAAATTTGTGTCCAAGCGCAGGACTTGCAGGCAAATTTAAGTTTTATCAAGATAATGATCCAAAACATTCTGCAATGAATACAAAACTATGGCTTTTGTACAACTGCCCGAAAATGATAAAAACGCCGCCACAATCTCCAGATCTTTACCCAATTGAACACCTTTGGGGTCATCTGAAAAAAATTGAGATCTTGCGTGTTTACAACTAAAAACCAGATGAAGGAAATTCTGCACGACGAATGGTATAAAATTAATCTAGGATACACAATGTCATTGGTAAAGTCTATGCCTGAACCTTTAAAAGAGGTTATACGATGCAAAAGAAGAGCAACTCGTTACTAGAATATCAAAAAGAGTTTAATAAATATTTTTATTTTTGTATTAGTAGTTGTAGTTGTAAAGATCCCATGTTTTTTATTGAATTATATTAAGGTAGTAAATAAAATTGTATGTCAATTTTGACACTAAACAAAATCTAATTTGTTTTTATTGAAAAACAAATAAAATTTTATCTATGACGAATACTTTTTTTGACCGCTGTATATAGAGAGTCTTAAAACTTGGTGTGGATGTCTTTCTGTTAGAATGTTTGTGCTACAATTGATTTAGCATGAAATACAGAATCTAAAGTCTTCCGATAAAAGTGAAACTCGGAGTCGTTCTAAAAAGTGCTTAAAAGTTTTATTCTAATGCGAATGTATAAATTAAGAAGACCTTTCGGTTTAATGATTCGACATAAAATTTTCTTTATTTATTTCCCAAATTTGTTTACAGTACTGATTTTTGGTGATTAACAACAATGCATTTTTTAAAGCAAAAAATAAAGGTTCAATTCAAGTTCAATTTATTTAAAAACAATTATCATCTCATGCTCTTTATTTGGATTGGTTAAATTACAATAAATTTTGGTTAACTAAATAAATGATTAGTTACATTGCATAATATGTTAAATTAATATGAGTTCACAAAAAAACAATTATTAAGCAAAAAGTAATTAATAAGTGTATTCAAGCCCGCTGCTAATTGTATTGACAATCAATAAGGGTGTTCACACCTGTTGCTAACTTAGAACTTAGAAAAATAATATTTAAAGTACAGAAGGTTCTTGATATAAGAAAAGTTGAAAAAGGAAATAACAATATCTGAAATATTTTAACGAATCAAATTTCATATAATAAACATAAAATCGAAAACAGTATTGTAAGCATTTGAATTGTATTAGAGTGATATCAAATTTCAACGCTTTCAAAGCAAAACGGAATAAAGAATTGTCAGGAACCCTGCGATTTGGCGGGAACATGTAGTTTTAAATAAATTTATTCTATTAATGAATGTTGTTTTATTTTTCAGTTTTTTTTTTTGGTTTAGTTTAAAGCCATTAAGTTCATTACGCAGCCAATAGATAAGAAAAATGTTAAAAGTTATTTTATAAGTAAAAGTAAATAAATCAGTCAAATGCGAGTTACTCTCACACACGCAGGGTTCCGTACTATGTTTAGTACACCTTTAAAACTCAAGTTGTCAATTTTTTCATGTCTTATGGGGTACCCTTTAATTTTAAAAAGTCATGGATCATTCTTTAGTAATTAGTAATTGTTACAGCGCACGAAGTACAACATCTACTGTAAACAATTCAAGAGTCTACCTATTACGGTTCAAAAATAAGGCTATTTAAGTAAAAATCATGTCTCTGTCGGAACACCCTTTAATTTTATTATTTTTTATAACGGCCATGGAAATTCTTCTTCTATAAATATATCAAGAGTTTACCTATTACGATTAAAAAATAAGTCACTATACGTGAAAAATATGTCGCTGTCGGAACACCCTTTAATTTTTAGTAATTGTCATAGCGGCCGTGGCAACATATCTCCTGTACAAAATTTTAAGAGTCTACCTATTACGGTTCAAGAAATAAGGAGTTATACATGAGAAGCACGTCACTGTCGGTACACCCTTTAATTTTTATTATTTTTTATAGTTTCCATAGTAATAAACCTCTTGTAAAAACTTTAAGAGTCTACTTATTATCATTCAAACTTAGCCATATACACGCAAAGCACGTCACTCTCGGAACACCCTTTAATTTTAAGGTTTATTTTTATATACTTGCGTGGAAAGCGAACATAGAGTTAATTACTGTCTGCAAATTTTAAGTGGTTGCCTCCTATAGCTCAAGATATAAAGACATAAAGGCAAATAACACCTCACTTTTGGAACACCCGATAAGTGGCCACTATTTATTGCTATAGTGGCCACAGTTATACATACACCTGTGTGTATGTGAAAATTTGAAGAATCTACCTATTATGGTTAAAAACATAGGCCTTATACATGCAAATCACGCCACTATAGGAACACCTTTTAATTTTTAGGTTTATTTTTTTAGACTTGTTTATAACGCGAACTAAGTTTTAATTACCGTTTGTAAATTTTTAGTATATGCCTAATACTGTGCAAGAAATAAACACACATTCGTGAATAACACCTCTCTATCGGAATACCCTATAAGTTTTAATATTTGTTGATATAGCGGCCACAGTTATACACCTTCTGTAAAAATTTCAAGAGTCTACCTATTATGGTTCAAAACTTAGACCTTATACGTGCAAATCACACCACTATCGGAACACCCTTTAATTTTTAGGTTTAATTTTTAGACTTGTTTATAAAGCGAACTAAGTTTTAATTACAGTTTGTAAATTTTTAGTGTATGCCTCCTACAGTTCAAGAAATAAACACATATTCGTGAATAACACCTCTCTATCGGAACACCTTATAAGTTTTAATTTTTGTTGCTATAGCGGCCACCGCTATACAAATTCTGTGAAAATTTCAAGAGTCAAAATGTTTCAAAACGGAGACCTTATACATGCAAATCACACTACTATCGGAACACCCTTTAATTTTTAGTTTTATTTTTTATACTTGTTTATATATTGAACTAAGTTTTAATTACTGTTTGTAAATTTCAAGTGTATCCCTCCTACAGTTCAAGAAATAAACACATTTTCGTGAATAACACCTATCCATTGGAACACCCTATAAGTTTTAGTATTTGTTGCTATAGCGGCAAAAGTTATACACCTTCTGTGAAAGTTTCAAGAGTCTACCTATTACGGTTCCAGAGATAAAAGGCGCTGACAGACGGACAGACATTGTAGCGAAAACAATAGGGTTACGTTTTTACACTTTGTGTACGGAACCCTAAAAACACGTTACAAACAAGCTTTTTCACACTACCACTTTATACTAAAATTGGACTAAAAATTAAAAATATATTTTAATCCCTCCATAACGTTTTGTTATCGGTCAGGTTTTATGTTATGCAGCAAAAATTAAAGACCAAACAACAAAAGAAGAAATAATTAAAATATTTTAACAACCAATTGCCGGTCAATATTGACTTCCATTTATGACGAGCATTTTCATCTTTTTAGAGTTCAATTTCGCCAATCACTTTGTTTTGATTTAAAAATTTTTTGCAAATATAAATAATATCAAATTTGGAGACTTTGATGATGTTAAACATGAAGTTTTATCTGAACTTGAATTTTATTTGATCGCCGGCTTTAAGGTTAAAACAATTTTTTTTTCGCTTCGTTTACTTTAACACTTGACTCTTTACAAACCTTGCTGAAACAAAAGCGTAAGCGGTAAAATTCTCTTTCAAACTTGTAATTGAAAAAATATTAATTTAATAACATAAACAACTTGTTGTTTCAACTTGCACCATGGTTCAAGGATGCAAACTTGAAGCACAATATGAAACACAATATGAAATAATGAAAAATTTACATAAAATAAAAGTTCTAGGAGCAACTTATACGTACGAGTGTAAGTAAGCGCCGTATTAAATGTGTATGTGGGTCCTTACTTGCATATGTTTAAATAGTACTTAGGTAATTATTAACGTAATACACTAACTACATATCAAGAAAGTAATTGAAAGTTTTTTAAGTTTAAATAAAAATTAGCTTTAAAATTTAAAAACAAAATTAGCTTTAATAATTCTTGCAAAAAAAAACCGACTACAAAACAAATACATGTGCATTAATTCTTAACTAAAAATTTAAAAGAAAGTAATCTGTAAGAAGTAGTACTCAAATCAAATACTTTTATAATTGTTGCTCTAACGGAAATAGTAATATACGTTCTGTACATTCAAATGTCTGTCCATAACAATTCAGCAGATAAAGCCATTTACGACAAATTACCTCAGATATGAGGACACCCTTTATTTTTTACACTTATAATTACTGACAGAGTAACGGTTCCAAGGATATGGCCATATAGGTTAAACAATATCATCTAGGGGACACCCTTTAATATACAATTTTAAATTAAACACTTATTTTAAAGGAGAGATTATTTTTAAATTTCAAATGTCTGTCTAAAACGGTTCAAAAGTTTGGCCATATGCATCAATTTACATCAACTATTGAGACACCATTTATAATTTTAAATATTTATAAATATTATTATACGGGACATAGTAGTAGAGATTCTGTCTAATTTTCAAGAGTTTGTCTATAACGGTTCAAAAGACAGGGCTAGATAGGTAAAATTACATCAATTATGGGGACACCCTTTAGTTTCCAAATTTAAATTATATACTTGATGTTATAAAGGACTTAGATATACAGGTTCTTTGTAAATTTCAGCCGTCTCTCAGTTACGGTTCAAAAGTTTTGCAATATACATCAAATTACATCAACTATTGTGACACCCTTTAACTTCTAATTATAAATATTTAATTTTTGATGACAAATATTGGACATTCTGTCCAATTTTCAAGTGATTGACGTCACATATGGGGACACCCTTTAATTTTTAAGTTTATTTTTTTTATTAATTTCTGTTATTGACAGCTATACTAATAAGCAGTTTTTTAAAATTATTAAAGGGTGCTCTTTACGGTTCATAATTCACGTAAAAAACACGTATGTTGTATGGGGACACCCTTTAATTTTCAAAATTCTGAACTTCTTTTAAAATGGGACCAATCTGTAAGCATTTCCTTTCTAATAAAGAAAAAAATTTTAAAATCGGTTCAGAAATGACTGAATGACTGAAAAAAAGCAACATTCAGACGAATAGATAACCTCCTTCTTTTTTTGAAGTCGGTTAAAACCAGTTCTTATCAATAGTCAAACTTGCTGAGGTTTTCTTCCAATTCATAATTTTACATTTGACTTTAAACATTTAGAAAACTAAATAAATTTAACAGAAAATATTTATTAGTTTCTTAGTATTTTGTATTGTTTACTGCTCAGGTAAACAGTGATAGGTATGTTTCTGTCCGAAATATCCATCATCACTCAGTATCATACCTTTGCGACTCAAAGTTATGTTCTTTATGCCTAAGAAACGTTGAAAAATATTTCAAACTTATTTCCAAACTGGGAGACATATTGGCCAAACAGTGTTTGTTGAAAATAAGTTTTAGCCCTAAATACACACCATCAGCGAGTGTCGTACAAACTTTTGTGCAACTAATTGCTACTGGACAACATTCATTGGTTACTGTGGCCGCAAGTATGCAACTCAATAGAATAAAGTCGTTTTCAACCTCGACATTTCACGCAAATATTAAAGAGTTTTGGCCTCACAAAAATTAAAAGTGGACATCGAATTTGGCCGAAAAATCATGTTTTCTGACGAAGCATATTTCCGTCTCGGAGGATATGTTAACAATCAAAACTGCCACATCTGGAAATCAGAAAACGAGCCCTTCAAGAAATCAGTGCATCCACAAAAAGTTGTCTATTTTTTGGTAGATAGATCCTGTTTAGAACTAATTCCAACATTCGTAAATTAAATTTTTTTTCATAAAATAGAAGAAAAAAGAAAGAAAATATACTTCATAAAGAACAGTCAATGCTAGGCAAAAAAATATGGTGCACGGTTGATGTCATCATTTGTGGGTTATCCCTCTGATGTTCGGACGAGAGAAGCAATGTCCCTCCATCTTAGTCGAGCGTAACCACGATCATTTGTGATGTTATGGGCCAGTGAATTGGGATGCGTTTCAAGTTTTTTTAAATATGTTGCTTAATGTTTCGCTATTTCTGCCTTAACTAGTGGCACGTTTAGGCGACTCTGTAATCATTCGTAAAATGCTGTGTTGACGCCTTTGAATTTTCTCTATGTTAGAAGCTGAGGCAGTACCCCATAACTAAATGCCATAGCATCATATTGGTTTAAGGATTGAATTATAAAGCAGAACTTGCAATTTAAGCTTAGGAATTAGTTTCTACCAATAAGCCAATTTATTTGCAATGCTTTCTGCACTGCATTTCTGTAAATTTTGCTTCTATGTGACCTTACCAGGTTAAGCATCAATCAATATGTATACCAAGGTATTTAACCTCCGGGTGTTGTGGTTTAGTTTGGTTATTTATTCAAATATGAGGACACGAATCTCTACGCAATGTGAATGTTATGTGAGTATATTTTTGTTCGTTAATTTTTATTCTGCATTTTTGTAACCACAATTCCAAAGAAAATATATGGTCTCGTAAATATTGGGATGCCACTTGAGGGCTTTCGTGAATGCTTAGAAAGACAGTGTCGTCAGCAAATGTTGAAGTGTGGACTCGGTTGCTAGTTGTTATATCTTATGTGTACAGCAAATATAAATTGGTCTCAAAATACTACCTTGCGGAACTCCGGCTTTAATTGGCTGAGGCGAGCTTTAAAAATCTTCTTCGCTCAGTACAAACTTACGACCAGCTTATAAAAATGTTTGGTACCTAGAAAGCCCGGAACAATATTTTAAAATCAAATTAACAGTTAAAAATTCCAACTCTCCAAAGTCATCAATTACACACCTTTTTACAATATTTGTAAGAACACGAAATAAAAATAACTTCTAACGGATAAATGTTATAAACCCAAAGATTTTTTTACAAATAACTATTAAACAAAATAATGCCCAAAAAATTTAAATTGAAAGTTATTCTATTCATTAATGGTGTATCCAAATTCAGCAACGTTTGCCCAAGGGTATCTGTATTTTATTTCTAAACCTCTCCTGCAATAATTCCCTTCTGTAGAGTTTATCCAAAACGCTTTTTACTGAACACAAAAACTGGGGTAAAATAAGTCAAAAACCACTGCCTAAGAAAGTTTCGGTAAAAAAATCGGCTTTGATTATACCCAGCAATAAAAGCTTTTGCGAATCTAATTTAGAAACTAAAAGATTTTTTTTAGGATTAGGATTAGGATTAGGCTTTTATTTGTCTGGAATTTCCCCCCTTAATTTAATAACATAAACAAGTATTTCTTTTTATGGATTGGGTGGCATATTCTTGCGGCTTACTTTTATTTTGCGAGATATATTTCTTTGATGGTTATTTTATGCGAGTGGGACTTTATAACAGCATCTTGTGGAGAAAATAAGATATTGTAATCGCTAATGTGTACAAACTGGTGAACACTTGATAATGCTATTAATTGGTTTGAAAGAAAATGATTTGGCAGACAGTTTATTAATTTCCTGAAGAATCACAACAGACTTTTCAGTGGAGGTACACAGTTAAGTTAGAGAAACAGAATACAGGAAAAAATATTATCTGTGGTTATTAAGTCGTAGGTCATAAGTACCTTGACCTTTTGCTTTTCAATGATGAGAAAACTTGGATTCAAACAAAGGGTGCTGGTGTTATCTATTTGATCGAACTCTTATATTGGCTAGATGGCCAGCCCACACCTTACCAAAGTCTGTTGTGCTTAAACCTGTAATCACATGAGGTTAATGCTTTTAGGGCAGCTTGGTTATCCGATGTCAAATTATCCCCGGGGGGTCTAATTGTCACTGCAGGAATATGGCAAATGCTTTAACGCGGTTCACTCGGGGAAAATAGGGGCACCAGACGCTAGGATTCCTAGAGCCTAAATCTGGAAGAAAAGGTCTGTTGTTTTATAACACGGGTCCTCTTCGAGGCCCGACCAGTGCCCAAAGGACTGGTACCACGGGAATCGGTGGCCCCACAGAGAGCCTATCCTCTCTGTGACCGGTTATTGGTGAGGTCCCCTACGGGGGGTACACGTGGTGGTTGTGGTTTAAGATCGACTAATGTAGGTATGGTGCAAGGTCGATCAAGTGTGCTGTTGCACTCTCAACAGACGGAGTTTGGACAGTCTCCAAACCCCTAAGCAAGAGGTTATAATGTGGATCTAGGCTTGCCTTGGAAAGGCTTGCCATATTATATAAATTGCTACTCATTGTGACTGTATCACACACAAAAAGCGATTGGTGGCAATCGTAAAGTGTTGTTATACTACACAATGGGGGCGCTAGTCTACGCCTAAATTTCACTCGGTGGTAAGACCACCGTGAGATTTGGCCAACTAGGCAGGTACTCACGTTAATCTTGTTCCACAAAATCCGATGTCAAATAAAGTTTTATATCTAAAATATTCTCAATCACCACGAATATATACTTCTTAGAAATCGCTGAGTTTTACGCAAAATATAACAGCAACAGTTTTCATTTTGGAATCATCAGTAAACCAAACTTGGTAGGCTTCTTCATACCATCAAATCTAGTTGGTTCTATCCGAAATAAGTACAACAAAATTTCTCTGCAACAAGAGAATCGGATGATTATACTCCAAAGTTATAGTTCGTTTCGAGAGAGACGAAGTATATGCAAATGTCCCGTTAGGATGGCGGTTTTCTACAAAGAAATGTCCGCTTCCCCTTCTGTACGCCTCCACTGGCGCTGTTGTGTATATGGTCGACATGTGCAGCATAGCAACTACGGCATAGGAAACTCAGGAGCTTATAGCCCCTGTAATTGAAACATATTCGATATTTAATTACTAGTTTTTTACATTTTCCAATAGAAAAAAGAAATAATCTGAAAAGCATTTCGGAGTGTTTTTATAATAAAATTTCATTTTTTATATTTAACAGTTAAATTTATTAGTCGAACTAGTAAGTAAGGCTTAAAGTGCGTTGATTTTCTCTAGCTGCTCAATAAGTTTAAAATAGTATTTTATGCAAATATGGTGATTAGTTTTTATGTTGTTTTTTATATTTGCTAACCAAAGGTAGGTTGAAGCAACAACAAATATAAGGTGGAATAGGTTAAAAACAAACACATAAACAAAAGGAAAGTTATAAGCAGTGGTATACTTTTTTGGGTAACCAGTCCAGAAATTGTTTTATATTTTTATGATTTTAGGAATTTTATGATTTTAAACTTTAATAAATAAGTTTACATGATATCATCTAACTTTAACTAATCCATAATGTTGTTGTCTACAAGCAGCCAATCGCCCAAGAAATTCAGATTGAAACGTCAAAACATAAACTATAGTTTGCAATTGTATACAATTTGAAATCGATTAATGCTTATCTTATGATAATTTTGTATTGTAAGAAGTGAAAAAAGAATGTATCCTTAGTTAGTTTGCGGATCGAACCAAAGAACATGAAAAACTGCAAGTGATAGCAAGGCTTTTTTGTTACACTTTTAAAGTGGAGTTGACATAAAAACTTGACTTTATTTTATTAAATGTCTTTATATAACCTACTAGGACGCAAAGGCAAAAACGATAACAATATGTGTATGAATGTAGAAACGAAATACAAATGCACGTTTGTAGCTAAGTGTGTGAAAAATAAATTCAATTGTCAAGCATTTAGCCTAAGATTTAAGTTTACATAACGTAGATAGTAAAAATTCAATATCAAAATTAAAGCGCCTAGTGCGACCAACAATTTTACTTTAGATTATTTTAATGCACTAAAAAATTACGAGATAGATAGATAGATAGATAGATAGATAGATAGATAGATAGATAGATAGATAGATAGATAGATAGATAGATAGATAGATAGATAGATATATAGATAGATAGATAGATAGATAGATAGATAGATAGATAGATAGATAGATAGATAGATAGATAGATAGATAGATAGATAGATAGATAGATAGATAGATAGATAGATAGATAGATAGATAGATAGATGGATAGATAAATAAATAGATAGATAAATAGATAGATAGATAGATAGATAGATAGATAGATAGATAGATAGATAGACACTTGATATCTTCTTAGTTTGTGCTAAATTGCTCTGTGTCTCCATTAAATACATATTTTGGTGCATAATGCTTAACTTTTGAACTGTATTTAGCAGATGCTAGAAATTAGCCCTGAGTCTGTACATTTATGCTCGCTACAGCAAAAAGCAGTAAAAATTAAAACTAAAGGGTGGACCACGCAATACGTGATTTTGGTGTATATTGTTATGGAAAAAATCACAAAACCTATTTTTGTTTTATAAAACAAATTAAAAAAAAAAAATAACAATACATACATATAGAACGTATTTAAGAGTATCACTAAAGGCTTTGCAATCAATCAAGTGAAACCTATATTTAAATAGATAATGGAGCAGGTTTTAATCATATTTGGTATTGCTGAGCAGACGTCATATTAATTTTTCACTAATTGTTATATTTATTCAATTTTTTTATTTTTTTTAAACGGAAATAATAGTTTAACCATTTTTTCATTTTCAAAATCATATCGAGGTTGGTTCTACTGCAACAACATACACATATACTCGTAAACGAAAAATAAAAAGATAAAATAAAAGAGAAGAAATATGAGGTCCTTGTAATTTAATGGCAGCCATCTGACCAAGTGCCTCTTGTCTACTTTTTCCGCTTTTTTATTTGGCATGTTGTTTCCCTAACTATTAATAGTTGTATATAAAGTAGTTTTAGTTCTACGATTCTTTTTTTTTTGGCTCTTGCTTTGTTTTATTTGTTGCTTTATGCCTTTTTTCGCTTTTGTCAAATTAAATAGTTTTTATAATGTTTGCTGTTATACATTATTGAAGTTTTTTTCCCTGGCGCACTGTAGTTATAAACATCGAATGAAACTACGAAAAATATAATAATATTGTCCTGTACACAGATTTCCATTTCCATTATCCCATATTAGCGTCCTGTAACCTGTAACGAAACGAGCTCCAGCAAAGTTTTCCAATTTGAAAGGTATAACCAGACAAAAAAAATTTTTTGTAGATATTTTATAAATAATTATTTGGCGACATTTTAAATAAAAGACGCCTGCTGTACCCAATTTTGGGAACTTACCCACAAGCCCTACTTCACACTTTACAGCTCCACTTGCTTTTCCTATTTAACCTTCGATTTACCAATACCCACCCGGGTGTCATAATTGGTTTTATTTCTTTAATAACTTTTTTTAAATTTATTTCGAATTAAATGAAATTTCGAATCATTAGATTTTTATCGGCCTCATAATCAGCATCCTGATCCGAAGCAGTATGTGGTTTACATAAAAAGTATATCTTTTGCTTGTTTCCTCTTATTTTTTATCTAAGATACACTCCATAGCTGACCTAATTAAAAATCTGTTAGTAATTTGAGGTATTTTTGACCCGTCAATATTAACGGACGACAAAGTCCTTTGCCAAGTGTTTTCGGCGCGAATGCCTCACAAAATTTCCCCAATGTGCTCTTGATATATTATGAATGAGGTAAGAGCGGATGTATCCAAAATGTTAAAGAATAATGCCAATGGCCTCCGGAATGTTGCTCCTTTTGTGGAAGACTGTGATAACATCTTCCACATTGTGTCCACACCATCCTTAGTTTCATTATAATATAAAATAATACAAAATAAAGATAATTTTGTGGACCAGATGTAAGTAATTTTATCTTTGTAAATTGTTGACAATAGCACAACTGATACATTTTTGGGTGGAACGTAGGACACTAACGTTACACCTTCGGAAAAATCAAAAATTTAACTAGATGGAATTTCAAGCCTTTGGGACAATTAAAACTCTTTATTACAATCTTTTGTTGTTTTTTTTTTTTTGGTGTGCCTATGACAGACTAATCAACTGTTGGCTAATGAAACTGTTGTTATAAAATTGTGTATGGTAACATTTCTTACATAGTTTTTGTACATGCCCACCAATTTGTTTGCCTTGATGTATATAATCACATGCCCACCAGATTGTTTTCCATATTTAGGTGGCTTGGAAGACATGTATTGCGTAAAATGAGGTCGGCCCGGATATCAAAGAGTTGCTCGTCTACGGTCATAAACTCGTATGGTCGATAATGTGCTCTTAGTTTGAAATTCACCATCGCGAAGACATCTCTTATGGGTGAAAAAAATTGATTTAATTTTCCGTCCTACTATCTACGCTTCTTACGAAACTTCCTTATAACTCACAGAGTCGCACAGAGCTTATTTTGACTTTTATTGTACTTTGAAAGAATTAAAAGCTACAACATATTATTTAAAAACAAAAAAATATAAATACGTATGACAAACACTTCTCCGTGGTATATATAAACATATGTATAGAAGTAGAGTACCACCCGGGTGGGTATTGATTGGTGAACCATGTTCATAAAAACCTTTGGTAAAGCGAAGGTTAACAAACAACATTTTGTGAAGAGGGACCTAAGACTCCTGATCCCAATACAGGTTACCTTTTTTACTTTTTTAATTTTTTTTTTCTTAACAAAATTAAGAATTAAGTTTGGTATTTACATATAGACAGAAAAATATTTTCGCACTGTTATTTAAATCAGTTTTATATATAAATTTAAGTTTGGTATTTACATATAAACAGAAAAATATTTTCGCACTGTTATTTAAATCGGTTTTATACAAAACGTAGCACTAGTGTCGTAGGAATAACAAAGTTATTTTGAACAGCCAAATAAACAAACTTATTAAGATTTAAACAAAAAATCATTTTGAAGTTTTTGAATAAGTATTTTTGTTAAATCTTTTATTGTTTGTGTTGGACTTCTTAAAGAGGTATCGTTATTTTTATAAATAATTTTCTCTATTCTTAAAATGTGGGTAAAACTTTCCTTGCTTATATTTTTAAATAATAATTTGGTTTATTATATATTAACATGCTGAATGAATGAAGTAACATGCTGAATGAACCTGGTTACATTCGACTAAAGAGAAGAGATACTGCTTTTCTTGGCCTTACATTAGAGGGATGACCCGCAAATGATTGCAAAATCCGTGAAACAAACATTATTTTTGTCTAGCACTGGCTGGACATAAAAAGTATATTTTATTTTAGACTTAAGATACGAGTAATTATTGTTAGTTCAAAAATATTGAAGATACAATAAATAAAAATTACGAAAAAAAAATTATTAATAATTACTCATTCGCAAAAAACGGCAACACTTTCTGTCATGCATTAAAAAAAATAACAAAAAAATGTATATTGATTTTTTCAAGACTTCAAAAAGGAAAATTATTTTAGTAAAAAAATATTTAAAGCACAAGTATTAAAACATTTAAAAGCCATTAGCTGGAGAGGAAAAGGTAAATATGTACAAATTTTTTAATGAAGAAATACATCTGTATATATATATATATATGTATATTTTCATTTTTTATTTTTATTCACAGTTTTTCAGGTGGCGGCAATGGCCAACTTTATGTAAATATGTATGACATATGCTTTTGACCAGCAATCAATTCCCATACCAATAGTTTAGATGAATCAAATACAAGGTTTTCCCACAATTGTGCTCAAGAAGAAACGCTTTGTACCTAAAATATATATGTAAGTGACTAGTCGATAAAATTTGACCAAAGTAAGAAAGAAAAATGGAGATACATTATTTCAACTGTTGCTCAGGATGTTAAATTCCATATATAGATAACATTTTTTAATAAATAGAATTTGATATTTTAAGAAACAATGAAATTGAATGAATTTGCCATTGCCATCCTGTAAAGTGATTCGTTTTGGCATTTTTTTCTAATATGGTCAAATTTTACCCAGTAGTTATTTAAATTAGTCACAAAAATTTTACTATGAAACACAATTGTTTGGTCTTTCAGTTGAGTTTTTAATTTGTTTCAGATAAATTATTTGTTTGAATTTTTTGTTCAATTTAAGTAAACTTTTTGTCTGATTCAGACATTATTTTTTTTTTTTAATTTTTTTTATAATTTTTAGTAAACTTTTTTGAAAATTTTTTCTAAACTCAATAAATTTTGTTTACCATATATCACAATTATTTGTTTGAAAAAAAAATCGGGGAATATTTTCAATAAACTAATTTTAAAATTAATTGTCTGAATTTACAATTTTGTTTATAGGACCATATTCAAACAAAAAATGTTCTATTTCTGCGAACTAATTGTTTGAATCTGAAAAATAATTTTTTTTTCTGCTTTTTCTATAATCGAGACCTTCCTAGTTTGCTGAGTTTGCCTTAGTTGTTGTTACAGAATTTTCTTAAGTAGCTCATACACATGTTGCAAGTGAGTATTTATGTAACCCTGTACGTGAACGGTGATTTGTAGATAGTTAGAAAGTGTTAAGCAGTGTGAATAAAACTGAATAAAGTATCTTTAAATTAAAATAATTAGTTTCATATTTAATTTTGAAAGATCCCATTGTTGCATAAATATAATGAAGCAATATTTTTAAGTCACTAATGTTTTGTATAATTTAGTTATTTTGTGCAAGACATACTTAGGTAATTATGTGAATATATTATTTTTTATTTAAAATTAGGTAAGAATACTACGACTTGAGTGAGTGTGGATATAAAATTCTGTTATTGTTAGTTTTTTAGTTCAGTTGCATTTTTTTTATAGGTGCAACTCTATAAAAGCAAAAGTCTTACAATTGGTGTGGAATGCTTTCAGAGCAAAAACGAGTAAACTATTGTTAGGCCGACCACGACGTGGCGGGCACAGCTAGTAATTAATAATTTTTAATATACCTTGTTATTTAAGTGACAGACTTGCCTTATTTTGAATGGGTATTTTCTGGTTAAGTGTGTAAATAATATATTTTCCATAATATAGTCAATACTAAGGTGACTTTAAAGTTTCAGTGACATATTTTTCTCATAGTTTAACTACTGTTGTTCTCTTCTTCTATTCTATTTTAATGGGAGAGAGTGAGTGAGATACTACGGTGTGTTTGTTAATACTTGTACTAACTAACAAAGTTTTCTTTGCTTCTTTCTTTTTTTCTAATTAATTGTTTTAGTGTTTTAATTTATTTGCGCGTTAGTTTGGACATTTTTTTGTTGTTGCATTTGTTGATATCTGTTTTATTTTTGTAATTGCTGCTGTTATTTTATTCTTCCTTTTCGTGTTTCTGTGACAAGAAGGCAGAAAAAAGGGATTGTATAATTTTAACAACTTTTTTCAGTGAAACATTTCGAGGAAATGAAATAAAAAAATTAAAAAGAAAAAAAATAAATGGAAATGGAATTCCAAGTACATTATAATCAAATTAGTTTTTGGTAGTTTCTAAAAGCAGCATCATCAAACAATAAAAAGATAAAGTAAAAGTTAAATGAAATAACTAATAATTGAATTGTTTAAAGTGAAAATACTCTCTCTCACACACACGCACACACACAAATTTATGCAAAAAGTGAAGAAAAACTTCAATTTGCTTACGATTTTGTTTTTTAAATCGTAAAAAAATGTGTTAAAAAATAATAAAATAATTTTTTTAACTTAAGCTAACAGTTTTGAGGAGAACAAAAACTATCAAATTGTAAGAAAATAAAAAGAAAGAAATAATAAAACCGAAACTTTTTTAAATTAAAAATAATAAAATTATCAAACAATCTTAAATGTGTACACGTACATGAACATGTAGGTAATACTTTTAGTAAGAAGGATTTTTATGGTGTCCCTTCGCTTCACACATTTATATGCATATTTGAGAAAATTTTTTTAAAAACACATGTGTATTTTCATTCATGTTTTGGGATAGAAGTATGATTTTTTCTGTGTACTTTCATTCGTCTGTGCTCTCTCTTAAAATTGTGTATTCTTGTTTAGTAAATTCCAAAAAAATTGTATTTTAGCATTTTGAAACTTTGGACCTCATCTAACTGACTACCCGGAAATTAAAATATGCAAATTTACATATAAACGAATTTTTGAAACGACTGTTCGTTATATATTTTTTAAGTTGAATTACAATTTTATATTCTAGCAGGCCATACACTGTAATCTATACATACATATAATAAAATAGCGCCAATTGAATAAAATTTTTATTTGATATGTATTTTTACTTTGTGGAATTACGATGTTATTCAAATATTTTAAACACCTTTTACAGAGCTTTACAATAATTTGTAGAATATTTTATAAATTTTAGAATTTTATCGAGACATGGGTATCTTTATATAAAGTAAATATATAAACCATAACAGAAGCACTATAAAAGTAAGAGTCTTACAATTGATGTGGAATAACTTTCAAAGCAAAATCAAGCTAAATAGTGTCAGGATACCCACGACGTGGCGGGCACAGCTAGTTATTAATAATACTACATCGAGAGAACTAAAATATACCACTTTATAAAGTTACGTAGGATCCTCTATGACTAACGTATGTTTACATGTAAAATGTAGTATATTGTAGAGAACTATAGTGAGCCTCTCTAAATTTGGATTAGGTTTTTCTGAGAATAAGTGCATTGGGAGGAGCCAGTGGGAGGCAGGTATCTCCTATACAAAGTTATTGGAGAACTACATTATTTAGACTTCCCAAATTTTATATAGATTGCTCGTGAAAAAAGTGTGTTTCGAAATAAAAGCAACGAGACCTATTTGCGAAAAAAAGAGTTTTTAAGTAATAGCCTGGAGGTGTAGGGGTTTTACTTGCTACACAAAGTATTTTGAATTATCTATGTATATCTCGAAGACTATAAAACTGAGACTTAAAATTATTTGACGGTTATTTTGATAATAACATGATAGTGAAGTTGAAAACAGTTGCAATAGGAGAGGAAAAACAGTAGTAACGAATCTGATCAGTCCTTAGAAATTTACCGCAAATATGAATTATATAAAATCTTCAATTTTAAATTACAAGTAATAACAATTATAATTTATTAGTAACCATTACATGCAATTTACCGATTTTTATTTTATTTCATTTTTTTAGTTAAATATATCTGTGGTAATGAGGAAAAAATGTTTAAGTCTGATTTTAAGTTTTGTAGGAGAGCAATTTTAAACTTTAAATTTTTTTACATAGCTTATCTTTAAACTTTACATGTGAGAGTCAAACGTATGTTTTGGAAAAACACGTTAGCGGTATACAGTGTTTGATGCAAATTGTCTTGCGAAAGTGCAAATGCATCATATCATTCAAATTTAACAAAAACAATAGGTATTTTGTTGTTGGATTTCACATAAAAGTATGATATTATGCACTTGCACTTCTGCAAGACGTTTTGCATTAAACACTGGATACCTCTATTATGTCTACCAAAAGTACGCAGGCGTCGCAAATAATAAGTTGTGAAAGAAGTTTTTATGATTTGAAAAATAGCTTGCAGTTTCTTTTTCTTTTTTCCAAATACTCTTGGACATGAAAAAAAGATACGCAGAAAGTCATTTCGCTATTACTGAAAAATGATACAAAATAATTGAAACTTTGCACATGGGTACATTGGAGTACGCTGTCAGTAACTTAAAGTTTGCTTAAGTATACTTAAGAAACTTATTTGTTATTGCCACAGATATATAAATAATAATTATTTAGTTTTTTTTTATAATTACCTAGGGACGCCTAATATTCCTCAATTACAAGTATTTATGATTGGAATTTTTAAACTACCAATGTAGGGACTTATTGTAATAACATCATACGCCATAAAAAATATTTTGTGATAATCGCCTTAAATAATAGCCCTTAAATAATTATTGTATTTTTTTTTACCTTTTTTACAATTTTTTGATTTTATTTTGATAAAACAAAAAAGTACTTAGTCAATATTATAATTAGCAGACATTCAGGTATGTTCTGTAATCCGAAACCGAGTGTAATTGAATCCGAATGAAATTTTAAATTGTCAGACCTTTTAAATCTTACTACATTTTGATATTATTTTTTATACATTTGATTAAACACCATTCACCATTCCTTGATTGCCAATGTTTTAAAATAATAGGCGCAATTAAGTTTTATTTTTCTTTAAAAATTTATTCGATTTCAATTTCACTCAGTTTCGGATTACAGAACATACCCGATTATATGAATGTAAATCATTTTTAAAGATCAGTTTCTAACTTTGAGTTATGTGAGTTATGTTTATAATGAAATTAAAGTTATTTTTTACCTTAAAAAATTATATTTCGAATTTTTAAATAATATTATTATTAGTTCTCATAACGCATAATTCCTTTTTTTAATTTATTATTATATAGCAATGTTGGGATCTGACAATGTTTGAATTGTACCGCCCCAATGATAGAATTGTACCAAATCAGCATCAACTGTACCACAATTTGGATTTAGTAAAAAAACAAAACAAAACATACAGTAGCTCAACATTAAAAGAGAAAAATCAAATCTCTTATACTAGAGCATTTTAAAGTAATGATAATTGAACTTGATTTACTCTTCCTGTTTCTGTGTTGCTAATTTACTGACAATTATTTTACGAAAATACTTACGTATTTCATAAGCTTACAATGTTAAAAGCAGTTTACACCACAATTTCCATCAGATGCTTGAAACTCCACCATAGTATATCTGGAGTTATTTGTAAGAACAATTTAATTTAATTTTCATGAAGATTAATGATGTTAAACACATTTTTACGTCTCCTGGCCATCCCGCCACTAATGGTCAGGCAGAAAACTTTGTTAAAACTTTAAAGAAATCTATTATTTCGAATTTAAAATCAGACAAGAATTGCTCTATTGAAACAGCATTAAATAGATTCTTAGCAGATTATAGAAATACTAAACATTGCACCACAGGTGAATCACCCGCCAAGCTGTTTTTTGGCCGATCTTTAAAAACACGTTTTAGTAAATTGAAACCTCCAATGACAAGAAACAAAATTGTTGACTCTCAAATGAAAAGTGTTCTGAACCACAAAGGCAAACGAAATCTAGAATTTTCAAGGGGACAAAATGTTTTAATTCGTGAGTACAAAAATCCAAATAAATCAAGTTGGTCACAAGGCACTATAAAAAAACAACTTGGACCTCGTTCTTATACCTGCATTTTAACTCATAACAATCGCGAAATAAAACGACTTCTAGACCAATTTCGTCATCGAGAAATAGATGGAAATGAAACCAATTTGCAAGAACAAGATAATAAAGCCTTTGAAGAGCCAAGCGATTCGACATCATCTGAAGCTGGTAGAGGTTTACGACCACGCAGCGAGGGAAAGGTAGTTAAGATTTCAGAAATTGATTGATTTATAAATGACTTTTTTCATTGTGCTAATTAAACAAAATGTATTATTAATGATAAAACTTTAAGAATTGAAGTACTTGTATTTAAAGAATTAAAATTACATAATGTATTATTTTTGCAACTTCATATGAAGTTACAAGCTTATGGGAGAGCGTGTTAGATATTGATATTCTGGTATTTTGGATATTAAACTTAATATCAAAATCTGGCATCTCCACCATTAATGCAGAATAAGTAAAAGGGTAGATAACAAAAAAGATGAATTAATAAAAAGTCGAGTTTTTTTCGTTTTGGAACTCATGTTAGTACACTACAATAAGTATGTAACTAAGGAATGCAGCTTATAAAATCGGTTTACTTGTTCCATCCATTTTGTTTCAACGATTGGCGATCGCTTGGCGAAGATATGTACGTCTTAGATAGTACTCCTGAAGACTATCTTAGATATACTTATTATATTTTGATATTATTTTTTATACATTCGATTAAAGCCCATTCACATAACATTCTTGATTGCCAAAGTTTTAAAATAATAGGCACAACTAAGTTTTATTTTTCTTTAAAAATTTTATTCGATTTCAATTTCACTCGGTTTCGCTTTACAGAACATACCCGATTATATGAATGTTAATCATTTTTAAAGATCAGTTACTAACTTTGAGTTATGTGAGTTATGTTTATAATGAAATTAAAGTTATTTTTTAATTTAAAAAATTATATTTCGAATTTTTAAATAATATTATTATTAGTTCTCATAACGCATAATTCCTTTTTTTTAATTTATTATTATATCGCAGTGTTGGGATCTAACAATATTTAAATTTAGTCTGTTAAGACAAAAATTTTATCAAAATACAGCCGATATCTTGAAATAGTAATTCGATCATAATTAAGTCTGTACACCACTTCAAAAATACTAAGTTTAAAAAAATACTAAGGAAACAAAATTAAAAAAATATTTTTTAATAAATTTTCTCTTCAATTAAAAGAGATAATACAGTTTTGTAAGTACACAGAAACACAGAGGAAAAGCAGAGTTATATTTTACTGAAACTGCAAAATACCAGCCAATAAAGAAATAAATAAATAACGGAAACATGTAAGCATATTTTTCGTATATATTTCCAAAGACTGTCTAAATTTGAAAAATCTTAACATTTAAATTATACATAAACTTTTGGTGATATTTAAAAAAGAAATTATGCCAGAGGTACCCAATTCTAGGGCTAACCCAACGATGGCCGATCAAACGCAACTCTAATTTAGAACCCTCTGCCTTGCCGCTATAAAATTCCATTAAGAGATCTTCAGTGCACACAAAAAAAAAAATTGATTTTGGTAGGGTCACAAGAACCATTTTATGTTCTCTGTAAAAATATGCGGTTGCTTAGAACAACCTAGAGCTGTTTTAGTCATTACTATGGCCACGATAAAATAAGTTTTTTTTACTATTTGCTTACTACACCCAAACAAAGCAACATGGTTGCTTTGAACTATATCATTTTCAAATCCTGCACAAAGTTTTATTTGTATTCAAAAATAATATTGTATTTATAACCATAACATATTAAGAGTAAACAAATTATGATTTGCTTGCTTGTAACCGCAGTATGACTAAATACAAACCCATATTCTTTGGTTTTTTTTTAGTTTTTTAAAATTATTAGAATCTTATTTTATTTTATTTTATTGTGTTTAAAAAAAAATAATAATTCATGTATTAAGTAACTTTCCATATCAAATGTTTAAAAATAAACTAATAAATATTTGTGTCTTTTATTATAAGTTATGTTTGTATATAAATATAAATATATATATATAATAAATATATATACAGCTATGGACACATAAATGGCACAAACTCCAATTGAGCATAAATTCAAGCGCTTTACACCAAAAAAGTTTAAAAATACAAGTTTTTTTTTGTTTTCTTATTATTCGTTGTAAGACTATTTATCTCAACAGCGCTCAAATGTTCCGCTATATTTCGTTAATAATTTACCGTTATATTTTTTTTATAAAAAGTGCTAATTTTAAGTGGACATATAAATGGCACAATTTACTTAAAGAAGGCAGTTCTCGCGAAAACTTCTTTTAAACCACTTCGTATTTTGTAAAGTGTGAAAAATTTTTAAAAATGGGTTCAGGCAAAAATATACAACTGAGGAAAGGCGGATAATATGGAAAATGCATGAAGACGGAAAAAGGTGTCAGAAATTGCTGAAATAATGAAGGTTTTTCGAAAAAAAGTGTATAATGCAATCAAGACATGTGTTGAGAACCCCGATGTATTGAATAAGGGTAAAATTTGGAAGCCAAGGCCTCGAAAAACAAATGTGCGTACGGATGGAGCTATTGTCAGAATGGCGAAAATTGATCCATTTAAGTCTTCACGACAGATAGCATCTGAAATTAACGAACATTTGGGTGTGGAAATATCCAGCAGACTTGTTAGAAGAAGATTAAATGAGGTAAATCTCTTTGGGCGAATTTCCAGAAAAAAGCCACTCCTCTCAAAAAAGAATATAGTCTTCGCCGGAACGCACAAAGAAAAACCTATTAGTTTTTGGAGAAACGTGTTATGGAGTAACGAAACTAAAATAAATAGAATAGGACCAGATGGCACAACCTTTGTACATCGTCCTAAAGGACAAGAATACAATCATCGGTACACTCAGAGGACGGTAAAACACGGCGGAGGTAGCATTATGGTATGGGGTGCATTTTCTCGGCATGGCGTATGTCCTCTTGTAAAAATTAATGGAAAAATGGAAAAGTTTCAGTACCTAGACATTTTAAAAAATCATATGGAACCAATATTATTCCTAGATTATGGGTACCTCCAACATGTTTTTTCTTTGCGTGTGGTTCATGACCTACTCAGTATTATTTCCAAAATAAAAAAGCTTTTAAACCAATGTGTGTTGTATGGAACAAAATTCAATAAAAATATTAAAATGTATTTTATCAAAATTCGTCTAAACTAATTAGGAAATAACATAATGCTTTTGAGCGGATATTGGGATGATTAAAGATATTGGGATATATAAGCACAGTTTTTTTAATTCGTATATTGTGCTATTACAATAATCCCTACAATTACCGATACCCAGCAAAAAATTTTAAAAATGGTAATCGAGTGTGGAATTCAGCATTTTTGGCGGAAGTGCTTCCTAACTGGATTACCAACGTAATGATTTTAACAAGGAGTGAGACTAAAATAACTAGTTTTTAAGAATTGATTACGTAATGTATATTACTAAAAATGTACTGCAAATACTTTTTTCTTAGTTTGAAATAATTAAGAAGGTAACTTAGAAATTTGACATTTTTTTTTAAATAATGACTTATTTTTTAAATATTTTCAAGGCATTCTCTCTCAAAACATAAGAATCAGTTCAATTACAAATTACTTTTTTTTAAGTTTAATGTAAAGTGCTTTGTAATCGAGTAACAGAATTTGGTAATTCCAAATAGTAACTCATTCTGTAGCAAGTACCTCTTTTGGTAATGTCAAATTTTATGCTGGGTAATTGTAATTATTACCTTTAAGCTCAAAACTACATGTACTTAGAAAACCCAATACCAATTACAGGAAGATGTAATTGAAAAATTTATGTAATATCGTATTTGTATATCTAATTAATTACAATACTTTTTCGACCCTTAACGCTGTCACCTTTTTTATAATTTTGATTTTGTTTGAATTAAATAAAAGAATTAATAATATTATAGAATTTTTTAAAATCAGTAACACATTTATATCTATACATATAATATAATTCTTGCAAAAAAAAAACCGACTACAAAACAAATATATGTGCATAAATTTTAAACTAAAAATTTAAAAGAAAGTAATCTGTAAGAAATAGAACTCAAATCAAATATTTTTATACTTGTTGCTCTAACGGACATAGTTATATACGTTCTGTGCATTCAAATGTCTATCCATAACGGTTAAGCAGATAAAGCCATATACGACAAATTACGTCAGATATGAGGACACCCTTTATTTTTTTACACTTATTATTTCTGACACAGTAATAAAACGCAACGGTTCCAAAGATATGGCCATATAGCTTAAGCAATATCACCAAGGGGACACCCTTTAATGTAAAATTTTAAATTAAACACTTATTTTAAAGGACAGATTCTTTGTAAATTTCAAATGTCTGTCTAAAACGGTTCAAAAGTTTGGCCATATGCATCAATTTACATCAATTATTGAGACACCCCTTAAAATTTTAAATATTTATAAATGTTATTATACGGGACATAGTAGTAGAGATTCTGTCTAATTTCCAAGAGTTTGTCTATAACGGTTCAAAAGATAGGGCTAGATAGGTAAAATTATATCAATTATGGGGACACCCTTTAGTTTCCAAATTTAAATTATACACTTGGGTTTTTGTAAATTTCAACCGTCTCTTTGTTACGGTTCAAAAGTTTTGCAATATACCTCAACTATTGGGACACCCTTTCACTTCTAATTATAAATATTTAATTTTTGATTATAAATATTGGACATTCTGTCGAATCAAGTGATTGTTTACAATGGTTCAAATGGTTCATATATTTAAATTGACGTCACATATGGGGACACCCTTTAATTTTTAAGTTTATTTTTTTTTTAATTTCTGTTATTGGCAGCTATACTAATAAGCAGTTTTTTAAAATTTTAAAAGGATGCCCTTTACGGTTCATAATACACGTAAAAAACACGTATGTTGTATGGGGACACCCTTTAATTTTCAAAATTCTGAACTTCTTTTAAAATGGGACCAATCTGTAAGCATTTCCTTTCTAATAAAGAAAATTTTTAAAATCGGTTCAGAAATGACTCAGTTCTGCGGGCACAAACATAAAAAAAACAAAAGCAACATTCAGACGAATTGATAACCTCCTTCTTTTTTGAAGTCGGTTAAAAATAGTAACTCATTTGTGTCTATCTATCTGTCTGGCTATCTGCTTTTCATTTATAAAAACTACTAGATGGATTTTAACAACATTTTGTGAGGATGTACCTTAGCATCCTGATTCCAATAGACGGCACTTTTTTCTCTCAAAACAAAATATCTCATTTCCAAGAGAAAGTGGAGCAAAAGGTACTGATATTTTCGGTTTAAAACTGGGATATTTTAAACACTATTGCGCAACATTAGGCAAAGGTTGAATAAAATTTGTTTTTGATTTTTATTTTTATTAAGCAAAAAAAATATGTACTTTAGCTTTCTGATTCCAATATAGGATAGTTTTTTAACCAAAAATACCTTATTTCCAAGAGATAATAAAGAGAAAAGGCAGTAAAAGTACCCCCCTTTTAAAGTACTGCATACTTTATTTATCTTTTATTTTTGATAGCGAGACATTTTAAACACGATTGCGCAGCAGCTGGTGCTGTTTAAAAATAATTACAAAATATTAATTAATAGCCAATCAATAGCCAATTGAAAGTAAATACATGAACCATAACGGAAGCATTACAAAAGTAAGAGTCTTTCAATGGGTGTGGAAATCTTTCAAAGCAAAATCTGCAAGATATTGTTAGGATGCCCACGACGTGGCGGGCACTGCTGTTCCGTTGGAATAGAAAAGAAATGTGTTGGTAATGACATTTATTTAATAATAGCACTGTATTTTATTTATAACTTAGTGAAACAAGTGACGTATACATCATGTATTTAGTTCGAAAATATAGTGTTTTAACAACATTTAATAACAACAGTTCATAACAAAGAATTGTTAGAAACAAATTTTAAGAATAAATTCAAAAGAAAATAACAATAAAAAAATTATTTAAAAAAACGACTAATTTTTAATAAATCTGTAGGCATATTAATTTTCCCCTCAATATAAAGAAAATAGTACACCTAATTCTGTTTTTACACGGTGGATTGGTTCCAGAAAAATCCGTGTAAAAAAATAGGTGATTGGTTCCTTATCTCTAAAAACTATTAAAATTAGTGAAAAACGAGAATTTTTTTAAGTACAAGAAATAATGTTTATTTTTACACATACACATATGCATGTACATATCTGTAGCAATAAAGAAAAAGTGCTTAAGTCTGATTTTTAAGTTTTGTAGCAGAGCAATATTAAACTTTAAAATTTATTTCTTTTTTAAATAGCTTATCTTAAAACTTTACAAAGGAGAGTCTAACGTCTGTTTTGGAAAAAAATCTTATATCTACCAAAAGTACGCAGGGGTTGCAATAAATAAGTTGTGAAAGAAGTTTTTATGCTTTAAAAAAATAACTTAGTAGTTTCTTAAGCTTTTTTCTAAATGCAATTAGACATTGAAAAGAGATAAGCAGAAAGTAATTTCGCTATAACTTCCTGAAAAATGGTACAAAATGATTGAAAATTTGTACATGGGTACTTTGGATTACGGAGATTACAAAGGTGCCAGTAACTAAAATTTTGCTTAAGTCGACTTAAGCACTTATTCCTTATTGCCACAGATATAATGTGTATTTGCACCGTTTATTTGCTTCTTTAGTGTATGATGAAGACTTAACAGATAGTCTCGTTTCAGATATCAAAGATTGTCTAATTGAATTAAAATTTTTTATAGTTCTTACTGTGACTTCATTTAAACCGAACATTTTGCCAAGAAATGTTAAGCCTTCCCCATTTCGATGGCGATCTAAAATTTCAATTTTGTTTTCTAAAGAAATGGCTTTACGTTTTAGTTTTTTATTTGTTATTTTTGACGTCTTCTTTTTAGAGATTCATTGATAGTTCACAAAATATTAACACATTTCAATTGCTCTAACAAGTAAAAATGCTTGTATGCGCAAAAAGGGAATTCCTCCAAATTTTTTATATGAAAATATTTCGCAAAACTTAAATTTTACAAATAAAATCTAACCTCAAAAGATTTTGAATCGCGCTAAATGGAATAAAATTGTGTAAAAAAAAAATAATTTTTTTATTTTCAAGCCGTGTTAAATCAAAACCGTGTAAAAACAGAATTGGGTGTATATATATTGTTGTTGCTACACATCACATATCTAGATAATAACAGATTTTTTTTCCTTTACTTATTCCACAATCCAAAAATAAAAAATAGAAAATGACAGTTTTCTACGAATAGAGAGAACATTTTTACAACGCCAACGTGCGGAATATAAAAATTTAATATTTTTCCACATCATTTTAACCACATACATATGTATGTAGATATTTTTAGTCCAACAAAAAAGCAAAAGATAGAAACTACAACAACAAAATTAAACTTTTAATTTAATATTTGATTCACTTTTAAATTTTAGCTATAGAGAATGAATATGTGTCTAAAGTATTTTATTTTTTTTATTATTATTTTAGTTTTGAATTAATATTAAAGTGTGACAGTGGTGTTATTGTAGCACAAAGGTGATTTTATCTAATTTTATTTTATTTCATTGAATATTGAAAAGCAATATTTTAAAACTAGTTTGTGGATATACGAGTAGTTAGATATTTAGATTGGTTTTTCAAAAATAAGAGCGCAACATATTCATTTAAATGTACGTCAACAAAAAAAAAAAAAAAAAAAACTCTAATTGTAATTGTTTTGTAGCATTTTAAAAATGTGGTAAAAACGATTGCCTTCGAATCCTATAAATATAGTTTTGCAGAAATACAAAAATAGTTGATTGTTTTAAAAGAAAATTTAACAAGTGTATAATTTATTGTTGAACATTTAATTAGATTAAAATAGAGATCAAAATATAGAGCAAAAATTAAAAATATATTCGTTCAAACTTAAATATTAAAATTCCAACTGGCAAAATTTAAACTAAAAATATTAAAAATATATGAGCCCTTTTCGCCCAGCGTTTAGTAGAAGAAAAAAATTAATACAAATACCTTGAGGTGTGTAATGAGCAAAATACTGTTAAAATATAGTTAAAAATTTAAAAAATAGAACATATCAATATAATTAAAAAAAAATATAATATATATATATATATAAATCTATATTTGTATATTTTAGCAGGTTTGTTTTTTATCTTTTTTTTGTACCTGAGTAAAAGCCAAGCCAGCAATCGTTTTGAAATTTGCTTTGCCTTTTACAAAAAATCTGAAATATATAAAGGGCAAATTATATAAAGTTTTATAGAAAACAAGCTGTGCCCACACACGTTGTCTGCATCCTGATAATATTTTGTTCGATTTTACCTTGAGTGCCTTGATACAAGCTGAAGACAAGCAAAAAGCTCGTAGAAGAAGTATTGTTAAAAAAAAAATAATCTACACCAAATTTTACGTATTTACATTATTTAAAGGTAACCCTCCCTGGATAAAATCCTAAAATTTATATAAAATTATAGCAAAGCTTTGTAAAATGTTTTTGAACTATTTTAATAACAATGTAATTGCACAAAGTAAAAATACAAATCAAAATAATATAAAATAGCGCCATCTGTTGTGTATCAGGGTACTTTCACTGCTTTTTCTCCACATTATTTTGGAAGTAAGAATCAAAAGTATAATTTATTGAAACCAGGACACTCAGCAGAAACCTTGCTCACAAAATTTTGTTAAAATCAACTCAGTAGTTTTTACTTGTTGTGAACACAGGTAGAAAGACATACAGACAGGCAATGGTTACTGTTTTATTATAGACTAGCTGTGCCCGCCATGTCGTGGGCATCCTGACAAGATTTTGCTTTGAAAGTATTCCACACCAATTGAAAGACTCTTACTTTTATAGTGCTTCAGTTATGGTTTATGTATGTATTTACTTTATATAAAGGTACCTAACCCTGGATAAAATTCTAAAATGTATAAAATATCATAAAAATTATTGTTAAGCCCTGTAAGAGGTGTTTAAAATATTTTAATTTTAATGTAATTCCACAAAGTAAAAATACAAATCAAATACAAATTGTATTCAACTGGCGCCATCTGACGCAATAGCTTTTAAAATATCCCACTTTCAAAAATAAACAGATGTGTTGAAAATATCCCAGTTTTAAACCAAAAATTTCAGTACCTTTAAACGGGAAATTGGGTTTTTCACAGCTTTTTCTCCACAAGAAAAACAACATGGTTATGTTATGGTCAAAGGAACCACATTATGTTCTCTGTAAGAGTAATGTAGAGATGAATAAATTTTAGTTGTTTGTAATATTACTTTGGTTCCAATAAACAAGTTTTGGTTAAAATTGTCTCATTAAATGGTAACTACGTATAAAAAATTCAACATGGTTGGTTTTAACTATTTAATTATAACTATTTAATTTTTAAAATTATTTGTATCTTTATGTCATCGGAGTTTATAGTTTTGAACTTAAAAAATAATAAAAAATGTTTAAACAATTGTATCAGGAATTTATATATGTATGTACATGTTAAAATATTTCTTTTTCCTGCAATTTGTGTCCTCTCGGAGTGAGACTGAAACTTATCTTTAATTTTTATATTACAAAAAGTAATAAAACTTCGATATCATAAAAATCTACGAAGATATCATTGCTGGTGATGAAATATTCGCAGATACTTCACTTCACTTTGTACTTAAAAGGCGAAGGGGTTATCACCGGAAAAAAACATTCCCGATACCCGCTCATTTTTGAGTTTAACACGCTTTTCGTTTAGAGCGCATTCATTTTTGGTCGAATGGCCAGTGAATCGCACTACGCATTACAAGGAAAATTCTTTTTTTAGCAGAATTGTTCGTATGTGGAATAAACTCCGACCAGAGGCCTTTCTTGTCAGTTTCAATGTAGGAAAATTCAAATCGAATGTCCACAAACACTACTCCCTCTTTCCTCCTTCCCTTAACATAATTTCCTAGCTCTGGCACAATGCATTGCATGAGTAGGGGTCATCCCCTGAGTGCTGGTCCAAAAAAAAAGGCTACATGAAAAAGGTGCTGGCAACATTGGAAAAGAGATCTTCCTATCAAATTGATATCTTCAAGAACAACAGGAACAAAGTTAGAAACGAAATCTTGAGCCGTTTTAAGGATTTACAATTCTTTACTCATAGATCCACGGACTGCGATGGTATGGACCATGTGCTAAGGCCTTTTTCCGCCCTTATGTTCTTGAAACACGGTTAGGAAGAGGAAAAATGCTAATTCAACATTATCACCAACTAATTATTGTTCGCATTTTATACAAAATCATTAATAAAAAATAGCAAATAATTATGTAATTTAAAATATAAATAAATTGCATTTTTCATATGACGTTTCACAGTAATAAATTAAATATTTAGGCTTAAGTTCGTAATAAAATTCATATAATTTCACAGAGCGGGCATGGCTTTGACATTGTTAACTTCAACAATATTGTATTAATAATCAAAAATATACATTTGTAAAATAAAAATATATCTAATTGTTGTTAATTGCTAACCAAAGGTTGGCTAGTAGCAAGACAGATGTACACCATTTGTAAATTTGTAAAAGAAAATATATAAAGAGCATAAAAATAAAGAAAAATGTTTGCTTGGTAGTATAATATAAAAAAGTAGTGCTTAAAAGTGTAAAACAATTTCAAAATGCTCTATCTCCTATGAAATAGAATGTAAATATTAAAAATTTCGTATATCTTATTTCTTTGATTAGTTTGTTTAAATAAAAAATTAACAACAATTGCAACTACCTTGTAGATAGACACGAAGACTACTGATGAAGGACGTAGCTGTCTATAAAATGCATTCTACTCTGCTGGTGTCTAATTTTTTCTTTATCTCTTTATAATTAAGAACTTAAGCCTAAATAATTAATTTATTTAACCATATAATGTTTATATTA
Source organism: Phasia obesa (assembly GCA_949628195.1). Lineage (NCBI taxonomy): Eukaryota > Metazoa > Arthropoda > Insecta > Diptera > Tachinidae > Phasia > Phasia obesa. The sequence goes on along the minus strand of OX451217.1, from coordinate 58,386,991 downwards.
ATAATAATATGGTTTAATTACAACTATATAATTAAACCAGAATATGTTTTTCTTAAATTATGGTTACCTCAATAAGGTTTTTTCTTTGCGTGTTGTTACTTGTCCTTAAATAATTTATTGTATGCTATCAGCGTTTTTTTATTTATTAAAACAAATATGAAAGGGAATACGTGTGAATATAAAAAAATAATAATAAAGGTACAAGTAGTTTAATAAGATGAATTGAAATATGCAACTATTGTAAAAAATGTTTTATTGTTCAATATTTAGAATTGGGAAAAGAATTTTTATAAAATATAAAAAATCGCACGATAAATTTTTAATGTTAAAACTTTTACAGTGTAAGCTAAACTTCGTCAATACTTATTACTAGTGATGGGTCAAAAATGGAAGCGGGTACCGGTGCTGGTGTTCGCATCCTGGGAACTAGAACACGCATGTCATACAGACTACCAGACGATTGTAGTGTGTTCCAGGCAGAGGTGTTGGCAATTTTAAAAGCCACAGAGCTGGTGTCTGGAAACGTTTAAGAAGGGGAAGAGGTCACTCTGTACGTCGATAGCCAGGCGGCGCTTGAAGCCTTGAAAAGACACAAGGTCACATCTTGGCTGGTAGGTGATTGTAAAAAGGCTATCGACGCACTGACGGACAAGTATAGGGTTAGATTGTGTTGGGTCCCGGGCCATTGTAATGTTGAGGGCAACGAGATTGCTGACGAACTTGCGAGACTGGGCTCGGAAGGGGTAAATTCAATTAGGGTAGAATGGGTTAAGCCACCGATTAGTCACTACTACAGGTTGATATCAGACTGGGTAGTCAGGGAAACCAACGTGTCTTGGGAAGTAAGGGGGGATTGCAGAGTGTCAAGGTCAATCTGGCCTAGACTGGACGCTGCGAAAACCGAGATACTCCTGGGTCTGATCACTGGTCATTGCAATGGCTAGAAACTGGGTCGTCGGCACACCGGATTTTTGTAAGATGTGCGAGGATGAGGAGGAGTTGGAAACTTTTGAGCACGTCGTGTGTCACTGATCACAGTGATGTAGTGATCACTTTTTATTAAAAATATTTAGTTTTAAAGGCATAAAGCATTATTTTTCAAGTGTTAATGCAAAATTTCTTGTTCATATAAAATCTCTGAAAACGAGTAATCTTTTATTAAAACATTTGGGCGATTTTTCATAATTTAAAATTATAAAAATAAATTATTCTCCAAAAACGTCGAAAAAGCATCAACGATATTTTTATTTTACTTTTTATATGAAATATTACCCAATTTTATAGGTTGCATCCAAAATGACCGTATGAAAAATCGCCCAATAGCATAAATGTAAAATTGCCCAAGAAATCTTTATACAAAATTGGGTAATATTTCATATGAAAAGTGACCCAAAAATTTTGGGTGTTTTTTCGTCATTTTTGGAGAATAATTCATTTTTATATTTTTGGGCGATTTTTCATAATGAAACTTGCCCAAATGTTTTAATGAAAGATCACCCATTTTTGCTAAAAGCGATATATTTTTAATAAAAAATTATCACTAATACGAAGTAGTTATAAAGTTTACCTTAAACCGCAGAAGTGTTAACATTAAAAATTTATTAGGATTTAAACTGGAAAAATTTGCAACTTAGTTTACCTCTCTGCTTTTCTAACAAATTGATTAATTTACAGAAAATGTGTTGACAATGCATTTAAGGTTGTACCAATGGCAGTTCTCAAAACGCTTCTGATTATTTAAGTAAATTGTTTTGCCGAAAACGTACAGGCTGCTTTGTGTCTTTTATACTAGTAAATATTTATAGTTATGCCGTTATAAATAAGTTACTAATATTACTAAGTTACTAATTTAAATACTTAATTTCAAATCATATTAGCAAACTATTTGTACCTTTATTATTTTTTTATTCACATATATTTCCTTTCATATTTAGTTTAATGAACGCATATAATATTTATTTGCGTACATTGGAACCAATATATTTCACTTGCTACCAAAACACTTCCTAACAGACGGTGATCACAGATTACATACAACTTCTTCTCAAAGCTTGCTCGATGAATTCAATAAACGGTTCAATTAATTTAAATCAACGATTTAATTTAGCAACCAATATCAATGCCCTTACTAAAACTATTGACATTTTTATATTTAATAACACAACTATAAATAAATTTGGGCGATAATTCATTCATATTTGGGTATTTTTTCACAATTTTTGGGCCAAATTTCTATTTTTCGTTTTTGCTTTTAGGCGATTTTTCATAGGGACATTTTGCATGCAGCCCAAAATAAAAAAGGAAACTTTTCCAATCATTTAATAATATAAATATTTTCCAATTCCAAAGTATAATGATGATATATGTATATAATGTTTAGGGAGTGCACGCCCACTTGAAGTTTACTTAAATTATATACCCTATTTTAGTACTCAGTCTTTTTCTAGACCATTCACATTAGTAAGGGAATTGCTTGTACATAATTTTAAGATTGTACCTATTATAGTTCTCTATGTGCACGATAATAATCTTTAACTTTGTATGGGAGATACCACGTCTACTGTTTCAATCCAGCATGTTTTTTCTTAACTATGAATTTTAATGAAGGTATTGGTCGTTCCAATTTTTAAATACGTGTTACAGTTCCCCATGCACATAATAATTATTTATATACCAGATTCGGCTGAGCCAATAGTATGTTTTGTTGGTGGTCTCCAGTGTACTTACTTTTTTGTTCAAAAAATAAAAATAATAAATTCTCCAATTCAGGATTTGTTTGCATCTTATCACAAGCTTTTAAAACACAGTATTTTGTATATTTTCTTAGATATAACAAACAATAAATCGATTTAAGTGTCAAGTTTTATTTTTATCACGTACATAATTTGCTGAGCATTCTAATAGAATTTCCTTTGTAAACATAATTTTCACAAAACAAATGATAAAGAACTAAACAACAAAATGCTATTTGTTTACTTGGTATTAGAAGATTTACTCTGCAAAATTTAAATCAGTAATATTACGTCATAGGATTGATTTTTTGAGTAATATTGTATGGGAAAGCTATTTCCTAAGGGCTTTGTTTTTCTTGTTTAAGTCAACTCAACAGGAAACTCTTTTCCCAAAATTTTAGGTTAGCTGGATATATCTTATATTTAGAAGTTTCACAATCTTAAAGTATTAAAATACCTCTATATAACATATTAAAGCTTTAACCACACACAATAAATATATTATTCTTACTTTTATTTTTATATTACCTGAGTGCCTACCGTCGCACAGAGGGGTATTTTGCCAATCTAGCAGGACATTAGGCCAAAAATTAATTTTGTGAAATATAAAAATTTAAGTACGCAGCTCGACAGACAACAAAATTCTGCATCGTATAGTGAATTTTCAAGGCTTTTGCTTGAGATTTGTCGTTTTGGGACACTGTTAAAATGAGGAAAGTTGAGTAAATCTGTGAAAGGGTTTATTAGTAGCTACTTATGTTAATTACTAATAAATTTTTTTTTTAATTTTTAATGATAAAAAAATTTCGTTTAGAATTAAAAATAAGGTTTTTTTGTAAAATTTTTTATCAAAAAAAGTGAAAAACTTTTTAAGAGTGATCTCCATCCCGATCCTAAAAATGTTATATATCGCTGCAAAACTTACGATCTCTACTTTTATACTGTAAAAAAAGTTGCGTTTTTGCGCCATTTTTTTTTTGCGATTTTTTGAAAATTTTACCTTTTTATGTTTATACCCAGCACCACAGGTGGAAAGGGTATATATAAGTTTGTCATTCCGTGTGTAATTTCTACAATATTCATTTCCGACCCCATAAAGTATATATATTCTGGATCCTTATACATAGAGAAGTTTATTAAGCGATGTCCGTCTGTCCGTCTGTCCGTCTGTCCGTCTGTCCGTCTGTCCGTGTTAGTGTGGTAATGTCATTTGCCAAGGCACCAGAAGAGATACAAAAAATTTAAGCACACCAATCTGTCAGGCATAGTTTCGAAAATTTTGGTATTGCAATTCAGCAACATCGGATCATTCCTTTGGAGGCTACGGGCCAAAAACCACGCCCACCTATATTTTTTCACGTTTTTTCAGGTTTTTTTTAAATTTTTTTCAGCTTTAATGATTCTGTTTTGCATTTTTTTCTCAAATAAATATTAGACTGCGACAGGTAGATCGCAAAGAGTGCATACAGATCTCGGGGGATCAATAACCCCCTGCGAGGTGCGATTTTTGTTTGTTTTTAGATTGGTAGGGTTTTTCTGCTTTGATTTGCATTAGTGACCTTAATAGAAAGCAATACACATAGAGGTAGCCAATGGACCCACAGGGTACCCACTGATAAATAGGAGCAGTTAAAAGGACCCCCCATGTGTCAATATGAGGAAATTTTTTTTTTGTAAGGATTTTTTTTTGCTTTAGTCTGACCATTCTAACTCAATATAGACTACAGAAAGGTCCTAAATTTAACAAAAAAATTTTCAATAAAATTTAAAAAAAAAATTTTTTAAAAATTTCCAAAAAAAAATTTTTACAAAAAAATTTACAAAACATTTTCAAAAATATATTTTACAGAAAAATATTAAAAAAAAATTTTTTTTAAAAATTTTCCAAAAAATTTTCGAATAAAATTTTACAAAAAATTTTTAAAAAAATATTTTTACAAAAAATTTTTACACACAATTTTCGAAATATTAACACAAAAATTTCAATATTTCTTTGAAAATGAAAATCATGACTGTAACATAACATATAATTAATATTAAGATTATACATATGTATGTATGTGTGTATATAGAGTAACATATTTTTTTAAATGCGTTTGATTTTTATTTTAAATGCGTTTGATTCTTAAATAGATGATATCTCTGTTTTAAAACCTAGGTGCATTAAACACATAGACATCATTAGGATACCGACTACAAACTGTCAAAAATAAAATACACACGTTTATAGGTAAACGATTCTTTTGAAGCCAGCTGCTTTGATTTGCATTAGTGACCTTAATAGAAAGCAATACACATAGAGGTAGCCAATGGACCCACAGGGTACCCACTGATAAATAGGAGCAGTTAAAAGGACCCCCCATGTGTCAAAATGAGGAAATTTTTTTTTTGTAAGGATTTTTTTTTGCTTTAGTCTGACCATTCTAACTCAATATAGACTACAGAAAGGTCCTAAATTTAACAAAAAAATTTTCAATAAAATTTAAAAAAAAAATTTTTTAAAAATTTCCAAAAAAAAATTTTTACAAAAAAATTTACAAAACATTTTCAAAAATATATTTTACAGAAAAATATTAAAAAAAAATTTTTTTTAAAAATTTTCCAAAAAATTTTCGAATAAAATTTTACAAAAAATTTTTAAAAAATTATTTTTACAAAAAATTTTTACACACAATTTTCGAAATATTAACACAAAAATTTCAATATTTCTTTGAAAATGAAAATCATGACTGTAACATAACATATAATTAATATTAAGATTATACATATGTATGTATGTGTGTATATAGAGTAACATATTTTTTTAAATGCGTTTGATTTTTATTTTAAATGCGTTTGATTCTTAAATAGATGATATCTCTGTTTTAAAACCTAGGTGCATTAAACACATAGACATCATTAGGATACCGACTACAAACTGTCAAAAATAAAATACACACGTTTATAGGTAAACGATTCTTTTGAAGCCAGCAAAGCTACATGGCTACACGACCACCGTTGTGGCTGTCGTCAACTTAGGCTAATTTGTATTTTATTCAACAAAAGAAAATGTCACAAAATTGTAAATTACAAATTCATATACAAACAAAAAGTATTGGAGGAAATATTTAAAAGTTTTTGAAAAAGTTTTTTAATTTTATAAAAGCAAAATACGTATTTTTACAACAATGTCAGAGTTTACGATGTAGCTGTCGGCTTCAATATCATTAAGTAGCTGACAACACGGTGACAATTGTAGCAAACGGAATTTGTTTTCATTTGTCTTCTATTTCTTTGCAATATGGATAATGCTGTACATGTCTGTATAAATAAAATCACCGTGGTGAAGGGTATAGAAGATTCGGCACGGCCGAATATAGCACTTTTACTAGTTTGTTCTTAACTTGGATAGGTAAATACGAGTAAGAAACCTTTCTATATTCATAAAATGTTTTGACTTTTAATAACTGAAGGTAGATGTTTTTTATTTAAATCATTACATCTAACACTGTTATTACCTGTACAAAAACAATTTAAATATCAAAAGAGATATAGACGTAGATGCCCTTTATTTCGGACTATCTACTTTACACATCAGAATTCGCCTATTTGAGAGCATATTACACCTGTCATATAAACTGACAGTGAAAAAATGGCAAATAAAATCTGATGCGGACAAAGCCGCGAGGAAAAAAAATATCCAAGAAAAATTTTGAAGTGTATTAGGGCTAATAGTGGGTGTACCGAAAGCAGGATTTGGAAACACCAACGATGGTAACACTAGCAGAAGATTTTTTTCCAATCCTGAATTAGTTGCAGAAATAACTGGAATTGAGTTTGATTTCATATACCGAATCAAGGTTATTATTGAAGTAATATAAAGTTGTCATAAAATCATAATGCTCGAGTTTGCCGGTTATTGCTTAGATACTGCAAAACTTTAATTTTCTCTATATCTATGAAACCTACAATGCACAGGATTTTAATACATGGTGCAACTGTTATGAATGAGGCATTGTTGCCTATTGGGCTGTTATCAAAAGAAGCGGCTGAGGCACTGAACAAATATTTCCGGCTTTACAGGCAGAATTTTGCTAGAGAGTTTTCAAGGGTTCAGTGTAACATAGATATTATTCATAGGCTTTTGCTAAGTTCTGATCCACTCTTTACTAGACCCACTCCAAAAAAAGGTCATTACCTTCTACGAAAGAAGTAATTTCTGTCATGCTTCCACCTGTACTTAACGCTGAAAAGGATTCAGATTCGGAAGAGGTCTTTGAAGAATCAGACGAAGAAGAACCATGGCACCCATCATCATCTTAGTGCAAAGGAGAAGTTGTTTTAAATAAATTAATTTTTATAATTTTAAATAAAATTTATCGTTACAATCATAAATAAGTTATTACTATTAATAAATTAATTATTTTCCGGTAAATAAAATACTATTAAGTAACAAATTACAAAAATATTTTTTTAATAATATTCTTGGGAGGCGGGGATTGGTTAGGCCTATTTTTATTATTTTTTGACTAGCTGTGCCAGCCATGTGAAAAAATCCACACCAAATTTTAAGACTCTTACTGCTAAACCTAAACAAAGGCGTAAAATAACTGTCAAAAATTCACATGTACATAAAAAATGTATGAAGCGAACCTAAATAGATAAAATCCATTTTCGACAGAGCGTTAGGTAGTGAAGTTGGGTGCAAACAAAACGTTATTGTTTTTTGTGAGAGTGGTGCCATGCTTTATCTAGCGATTTTATCTCTATTTTGTGCCTTAATTTATTAGATTTTACTAAACAAAATATGTTAACATTACTGTTTATTTCAAAGCGTTGGCGCTAGACGTCGTTACGCCCTTGTTTAGGTTAGTCAGTTACGATGTCGAAAGAATTCTTTCTTCACTAGAACTGCATTTAAAACGTTTTTTTTTTTTTATTTCAAATTAAATCTAGTGTCACTAAAGAGGAAAAAAGAGCACTAAAAGAAGCACTGACGCGGAAATTTTTCGCTTCGAAAATTTAAAAAAGCTCTAAAAACAGTGATTTTACCACTGAGTTGACAACGCTGCTTCTTCCTCACTGCTATAAAGGCGATAAAGTGTATGTACTATATTTAAAAACAAAAGAACTTAACATATAAAACTTTCAGCGTCATTTATTTATAAACCGAAGTAGTCAACAGTATTAAATTTGTACATTTGTAGACATCAATAAATATTAATTATTTTTTTTCTTAAATCAAGGTTCTAAAATACCACCAACTGCCTTTTTGGTATCTAAATGATAGATGGGGAAAAAGAAATCCATTATGTTTTCGGTAGATGGCTGTAGTGATCGTTATGTTGTAAATAATTTCAAATTTATTTTTTAATAAAAATCTTTTATAGTTTTTTGTTTGGTCCATTGAGTTGTGAGATACAGGGTGTTAAAAATGAGAAAATTCGGTACATCTTACCGGTTTTCTTTGATAAAGACGAAAATTCCAGCCACAATATAGTCGTATTTGACCAATTTCTCATCCCCAGTCACCATCCGTTTAAGTAATGAGTCGATTTTATTCCGTTTGGCCCCTTGGCCATTCGCAGACGGAAATTCGTTGCAACTTTTTTTTGGCGTGGCACTTTAAAATCGAGCTGGCGTGGCACTTTAAGATCGAGCTTGATTTAAATAATTTATGGTCGATCTTTACCTCCTGTTATTTGTTATTTGTTAAATAACATAAAATAAGTAAAAAATTATACGTATTTTGTATCCAGATAATTCTGCTTATTTTAATAAAACTCTTCTGGCATTACTGTGTATTACAATAACTTGCTACAAAATCTCTTGTAGCAAAAATATCTTGTTGGAACATCAAATGAAGCTATGTTTAGAAACCATATGACAAGTGTGACATCCATCCATTTCATTCGTTATTCGGAGGAATATTTTGTAGGAATATCGTTTGATCTTGATATGTTTTTCCGAGATTATAGAGGTTCACGAAGTAGTAGAGGTGAAGACTGGGTTATAGAGCAAACGTATTCTAACACTGCTTTACTTACTGAATTGTTGCTGATGGCATCAAGCAAGTGAAACAGTGAATTCATTTAAAAATTGCTTATTCTCATTGTCATGTGTGATTTTGCAAGAAAGACAGACAGACAGGAAATGAGTCACTATTTTATTATATATAAAGATTATAAAAATCATATGTATTTTTTATACATCATATGTATTTTATATAAAACTATTTGTGCCCGCCACGTCCTTGGCGTCCTGACAATATTTTGCTCGATTTTGCTTT